>BHFT01026837.1:0-124164 GCA_004320025.1 Laticauda laticaudata
GGGGTGTTATATATTTGCATACTCACCTAGGATAGGTTGGTCCGGATGGCGGGAGATTTGAAGAGCCGTCATTGGCCTCGAGCTGCAAGCAGCCCGCTATAAAAAGGCTGCTGCGGTTTCGCCGGTGAACAGTTTCTGGAGAGATAATAAAAAGAATAGAAGATCAACTGGGTCTCGAGTATTTTTCCCACAATGCAACATATAAAATGAGTATTTTGTTATTTTTACTTTAAATATTTGTTTTTCATTTCATTTTTAGAGCACTCTTATTCCCAACTGATTGTTATATAAACTCTTTTAAATGTGGAGCCCCTACATTTGTATTATATGAGTTCTTGTGTCTGTAAGTGTGCAACTACCAGTTCCTGATCACAAAAGTTGATCATTCATATGTGGAATGGCCCCTCATACAGTGGATAGAGTGATCTTTACAGAGTTGGTTCTCCTGGTTCTGAAGATGATCTGGTGTGTTGGGGACAATTTCTGAGTCAATATAAGCTTTGCCTTATATTGCCTTTGACACTCTGAGAGATGCTTTCAAGAACAAGATTAGGGAATTCCAGGGGTGATGAAGACAGCTTTACTTTCCCTCCCAGCTGATTCTGTTTTTCAAATTCCAATGGGAACCATTTTTGCTTAATATGACTGTGTGTTCATTCTCTGCAAGAAGATGCAAGCACCTTGTTGCTTCCTGTTGCAAAAGCTACTTGGGTGCTTCTGGTGACTTAGAAGATTCTTCAGAAATGGGAGAGGATAGAATTAACCATAGGTTAAAAAAATACTGTGATTGTTTTCCTAACCTCATAGTTCTCCGGAAAAGTCATTCATGACTTGACTTGATCCATGTATACAGAAATATTGACATGCAATGTCTGAGAAAAGAGTCCAATAGTTGGGGGCTGAAGATAGATACTCCCTTCTTGGTTACAGAACCATTATCTCTTTCTGGCTCTACTTTCCTTTTATAGTCTAGCACAGTGGTCCCCAACCTTTTTTGTACCAGGGACTGGTTTCACAATTATTCATTCTTCCACGGACTGGTACTTGAGTAACGCGAGACTCCACCGCCATCGGGACAGCTCTTCGTTCAAAGCCGCCCCCCCTTCGTGCAAGGATTCCTTCAGCACCCAAACCCCACTTTCCAAACGGAAACCCGGAAGCAACCAAAAACCTGGAAGCGCTGTTGAAACAAGATGGTAGCACCCAAGCTTTGCAGCCCGGTATAAAATGATCCACGGACTGGTACCGGTCCATGGACTAGTGGTTGGGGACCCCTGGTCTAGCATTTTCTGCACCATTAATTTTTTTTTTCATTAAAAAAAAAGCCAAATGCCGGACAGTTTCTTCTGTACACTCATAAAACTACACCCTAACCCCAACTCTGTAAGATGGGTTAGGCTGAGAATGATTGGCATCAAATCACTCATTTAGCTTTCATGCCTCAGAGGGCTAGAATTCCCAGTGTCCTGGTTTCCAAGTCAGCACCTTAATCACTAACTTAGACTAACTCTATCAGAGATAATTTTTGTAGCAATAAATCAAGAAAGTTTGTTTTTAGCCAATATTTAACGAACTTTTTTCTATCCCTTTTCTTCCTGGGAAAAAGATTCATCGCCAGCTATTGTTTGAGTTACCATCACAAGATATTACATTGAACTATAGAGGAAATTTTTATTTTTTTCAGCATGCTTCTTATTTTTAGTCGTCCAAACTTACATAAATCAGTATTGTCTAGTATTTTACCTACTAAATAATTCACAATTTATGAAATTTTGAATAATATCCTCAGACATAACAATGTCTAAGGCATTTAGTTTACTGGCATTGTACATCAGTTATATTTTCACCATTTCTAAATTTATTGCTGCGATTATTTTCATTACAGGTGAAAAGTTAGCATGCTGAGGCCCAGAGTTCCTAGCTCTTTCTGATCAACCTGACTTGGCAAGATGTTTTCAAATAGGAGGCGGTTCTGGGAAGGGTTCAATCACCCCCTGGGCGAATCTTCTCTGGATTCTCCAGGCAGTGTGGTACTGCAGGCTCTCTATGACTATCAGTACAAATCTGAAGATGGGAGGCAGGTGATCATTGAGGAAGGGGAGATCTTCCACCTTATGCACAAGGCCAATGAGGATTGGTGGCAGGTGAAGCGGTTCGGCCAGCCTAAGCAGAAGAGGCCCATCTTTGTCCCAGCATCCTATGTGGCTGAAGTGTCCTATGATAAAAGAACAAGCCGACAGCAAAATGTTGTCTTGCATCCTGGCATCCATTCAGAAAAGGATGGAGGTCCAGGTAAGTTGTTGGTTTTTTTTTTAAAGTTCAAGGGATTAAATCAGGATTGGGCAACTTTTAACTCCAGGAGTTGGAATTCCCAAGCAACTTTATCCTATCTCTGGAGTCCCCAGCACCACAATAGCTGAACATTGGATGGACATTCCCATCATTTTGGGGTGGAAACAAAAAATGCAATGTATTCAGGGGATCAGACATCCCGGTTTCAGAGGAAAAGTGCCATATCACTCCAAATGAGTCAAGTATAGCATAGAAAATAATCAGTATTTGTCACTCACTGCAACTCAGGTACCCACAAGTAAACAAGCATGTTTGAACTGTGAGAAACCGAAACAGCATGAGATGGCAGCAAAGAGTTATAATTTTGTGAGTTGTCATCTAGTGGTTGTATAGATTTTTGAAGCCAAGACCTGCTAGCCTTTGTGTATAGCAGGGGTAGTCAACCTTTGTATACCTACCGCCCACTTTTGTATCTCTGTTAGTGGTAAAAAATTTTCTTACCGCCCACTGGTTCCACAGTAATGGTGATTTATAAAGTAGGGGACAAAACCCCTACTGCCCACCTTGAAAGCTAGAACGCCTACTAGTGGGCGGTAGGGACCAGGTTGACTACCACTGGTATATAGATTCCCCGCCCCCCTTTTGGAAATTTGATTACCTTTAGTAAACACAATTTCTAAAAGCAAAGGGGGAAAAAAAATCAGATTCCTACCTCTAAACTTAGGAAAACAGAAAATTGTAGTGTTGCCCATTTGTGTAACAACTACTTCACCTATTTTCAAGACACTGAGTATGCATCCCTGTCAAAACAGAGCTGTTGTCTCCAGTCCTAAAAGAATGCCCAGTCTTCATACAAATATTTATGAATCTACATACAGTGTCATTATACCCCTGATGGTAGTCCTGTGTGATTGATCCAGGGCACTATTTGTGGGAAAGCAGACCAATAAGATGATGGCCGGCAGTGGTGGGACTTTACCAGTTTCCCTACCAGTTCGGTGATCGCACACTTCACGGGTTTGTGTGCATGCACACCTAATGCAGGTGCGTGCACAGCTTTCCAAACACCAGCTGAGGCTCTGCCGTGCCAATCAGCTGAGAGGATAAAGAACAGAAAAGTACAGGGGCGAGTGGGAGGGTCAATCCGGCGCTTTTCTTTCTCCTCTCAGCTGATCATCGGAGCTTTTTGCTACTGGTTCAGCCAACCGGGGCCAAACCGGTAGCATTTCACCATTGATGGCTGGCCCGTGACACTTAGTCAGTAGTGACAATGACAAAGAGAATTCCTGGACAATAAATAGAAAGACTGTTAGCTAAAAAAACCTGACAATTGAGAGAGTGAGTTAGAAGAAAAGGACCAAACATCTTTAAAATTTCACAGTGTCACTGATTCCCAAAGATTCCCACTGACACTGAAAAATCAGAAACAGCAAACTTATGTCAATGGGCTGGACCCTCAGGAGCTTAGAAACAGAAAGGGATTGCTTCAAGGGCTATGATATAGATCTAAACAGATCTAAGCAGAGAATATTTTTAGGACAGAGTTTTCATATTCTGTTTCCACTGGAAGTCTCAAAAAGACTTTGGCAGCCTTTCCCAAACTTGAAAGTGAAGACTGGTAGGGCTTACTTCACACTTGGATTTTCACCATGACTATTGGATGGACTGGAAAGTAAAAGACCTATTATAGGAAAAGGCTATGGATAGCTATAATTGCAATGCTGCCAAGAAAAAAAAATTGGATGTAGTCCCCAGGAGTCAGGAATTATTCCAGAGTGTCTCTTTACTTTTCACTGCAGACATTCCCAAGGTGGGAGTCAGTATAAAATCAAAACAACAGTAGGCAAATCCCAAAGGTAATTTTCCTCACAGTCAGGAAATGTCTCCTTAATCTGGATCAACCCTTGTTGAACCAAAAGCTTCATTGAATATAGAATGTGTGAGGCAGTGGTGGGATTAAAAAACATTTTTACTACCACTTCTGTGGGCATGGCATGACTTGGTGGACGTGGCTTGGTAGGCGTGGCAAGGGAAGGATACTGCAAAATCTCCATTCCCTCCTCACCCCACTAACCTGCTTTCCAGCTGTGTTCTCCTGTGCAGGGCAACAAAAGAAGAGACAGCCAATCAGCTGGGACTCGGGAGACAGAGAATAGATGGGGGCATGGCCAGTCAGAGATAGTATCTGCTGGTTCTCCAAAGTACTCAAAATTTCCGCTACTGGTTACCACCTTTGGTGTGAGGAAAGGCAAAGAATTATCCTTGCTGGTTCATCTTTTCTTCCTTGCAGAATGCTTGGAAATGTCTCATTCTCTGGAGGATCTTTGGGTGCAGCCACCCTCATCATCTTCCCACACAGATCTATTGTCCTGCCGCAACCTTTCTGCCAAGATGAGAATCCGCCAGCTGTCTCTTGGTAGGCGTCACAGCCTGAGTGCCCTGTCTCAGATGAAATGCAAAAGCACAAAGCAGTGGCAAAGTTCTGAGGAAGAGCTAGCAAGAAGTGAGACATATTATAGGGTGAGTTCAGTCTTTTACTTTTCTCAGACTTCATTTATATGTTAATGTATTCTGTCTATACATCTGCCCATGGCATACATAACTCTGGGCAGCTAACATGGAATAAAAATAAAATAAAAAACATCATAACAAGATAATATTAAAGCAGCTGAGATAAACCCAAACAGCTCTTTCAACATTAGAGGAGGCTGTGAAACACTGTGAAGCGGTGTATAAGTCTAAGTGCCTTTGCTATTATCATGACACAGGTAGCATTTAGACACATACAATATACAATAATGTGATTCAAAGCTTGACAGCTTCTTTTAGACATAAATATATGGTACTCAAGAGACGAACAGCAATAAAAATATATTAATGATTATAATTGTTTAATATTATAATGTGACACTTTTAAAAAAGTATTCAGATGCAACTAAAATGCATAAGAAAAAGAAAAACATCCAGCATCTACTCCAACTGGCAATTAAAGCCTACTTGCTTATCAAATATTTTTCTATTTTTTTTTTAAATTGCAAACGAATATTGTCATGGGAGGTTTTGTTCCATATGTGGCGTCAAACCTGGAATTTAGAGTGTTTTATGGCTTGCGGTCACAATCTGTCTGTGATGGTGGGTTTGCAGTGTCACAGAATAACTGTCCTAGTAGACATAGGCAGCAGAGAAAGTACATTCTGAATCTTCCAGATCAGGGATTTCCAATCTCTGGATCATATTCCAGTACTGGGCCACGACCCATTCAGAACCGGGCCACAGAAGAGGAGGGCGAGTGTGTGTATGCACATGTGCTCACCTGCCACTAACACAGAACCATCCACTTCCCCCTCCCCACTGATCCGCAAAGCTGGAAAGTTTGGGACATGCTGCTCTAGATGTTTCCTTATTCACCCATCTTATCTTATTTCTCTCAGCAGCTGAGCCCAGTTCTAAACAAAGCATTGGGCCACAGCTACCCACCATTTTAAACTCCTAAGAATGCCTGGAGGCTTATGTGTGCCACTGAACATTATTGTATAAAAAGGTTATATTGGATCCAGCACTTTGCACCATGCTACCTTCCCATTCAATATTAAATGCTTTTATAAAAACAATGGTCAGAGTGACTCAAAGAACCTAGTCAATGTCAGGGGAACTGTTGGAGGTGCATTGCTACCGACACACACAAGGTTGCCATCAGAATGCCCTTGAACATAAACCAAAATTTTCAGAACTTGAATTCTATCTTTTTGTAACTGACTAATTTCTGGGTTTCAGTCATTCATCTAATTTTAGAAAGAAAACTCTGCTTCTTGTTGTTTTTGTGCTGAAAATCACACAGTCTTGCTGTTCTACAGTAGAGCATCCTAAAAACATATGTTAGATTTCAATCTACCCTCTACTCACTCTGGACATAGTACGAGCAATTTCATGCCTTATGTTTCTGTTTGCACATTCTACAACCTAATAGTTCTGGGAGCTTTCCAGCAGTGAGCGAGAGCTAAGTCTTTCTCTGGACATCAAAATTCAGGGCCAAATATTTAGGCATCTGCTATCTCTCTGAATGTGGACTTTCTATTCAGTCGCTTTTTCATAAACCTGTCAACTCTACATCTTTGCTAATGAATTCTACTGTCCATTATGTTAAGAAGTATGAGGCTGGCTTAAGTAAGCTGAATCTCCTGCAATTAGTCCTCTTTCTTAGGGGCATTATAGCACTTTGACTTATATACCACTTTACAGTGCTTTTACAGCCCTCTCTAAATGGTTTACAGAGTCAGCCTATTGCCCCCAACAATCTGGGTCCTCATTTTACCCACCTCAGAAGGAGGGAAGGCTGAGTCAACCTTAAGCTTGGTGAGATTCAAACTGCTAAATTGCAGGCAGCTGGCAGGCAACAGAAGTAGCCTGCAGTACTGCACTCTAGCCATTGTGCTACCATGACTCTAAAAAGCAAGATTAATTTCACTATTGTTTTTTAATCTTTTGTGTCATTTATTCAGACTAAATTACAGTTGTAGGCCATGGCCAAGCAGGATGTTCCCCAGTTATCCTAGGTAAAAATGTTGCAAGTGAGCAGAAGTAAAAATTTCACTCTCAGAGCTGTAGAAGCTGGTTTTGATATTAGGTGCTCTTCAAATCATTTGACTGACTTCCCTTGGCTTCTTCCTAGAATTCTTGTTCCAGCAATGTGTCCAAATATAAGTTTATTTATTTATTTTATTTGTTAAATATTTTTGCCATCTATATTGCCTTGGGGCTATTCTAGGTAGCTTACAACAATAAAAAGGAAGAGATGAAAACAGAACAGAACTAAGGTAATAGAACAGTAAAATAAATAATGAAAAAGAAATCAGTGAAAATAAATCAACATGATAACATAAAGATGAATAGATGGAGAGCAAAGAGCAAGTGGGGTGAGGTTGTAGTCTGCCATCAATCCAGAAGTTGCAGGGGAGCAGTCCTGAGAGATGACTGACTATGTTTCTGAATGGCACCTGGTTGGTTACTCTAGGGAACAAAAACCCTGAATTGAGATGGATCTTGGCCTGGGCCAGCAGTGCTGCTCTTATATTCTTATCCTTGTGTCAAGGGTCTATGCTGTAAGAATTCAGACTGGCTGCAAGGGATATGCTTCCTCCTCCCTCTTTCACTCCCCCTCCTCTAAAAAAAATGGTCTCTCCCTAATATTTTGCTTCAGTTCTTGAATGAGCAGGAAGACCATCTCCAGAACAACCAAAAATTGTGTAAGTGCCTAGAGTTGCCTTTAACGAAGATGGGCAGCAGATTAATTTAATAAATAATAAGTAAACAAACTAAAAAGGGTGGACTAAAGAATAAAAACATAGGAAAAATGATATATTAAACATTCAAGGCATTTCTGTGGAATTATTTATTTATTTATTTGATTTGTCAATCGCTTACAAGATAACAGGTATAAGTATAAACATAGTTTTGAATACATGATATGGATACATATAAGAAAAAAAAAACATAGGACAGGGACAGTAGGCTGATTGGTGCGCTTATGCAGGCCCCGTACAGACCTTTCAGGAAAGGGGTGAGGTGAATAGTAGACAGTCCAAGTTGAAAATTTTTGGGGTTTGGGGAAGAAACCACAGAGTCAGGTAGAGTATTCCAGACATTACCACTCTGTTGCTGAAGTTGTATTTCCTGCAATCAAGTTTGGTGCAATTAACCTTCAGTTTGTATCTATTGTTTGCTCTTGTATTGTTTGTGTTGAGGGAAGCTGAAGTATTCATTTGCAAGTGGGACATTGCAATGTATGATTTATATATACTATATTTAGATCAGACCGGACGCGGCATAGTTCTAGGTTTTCTAGGTCAAGAGTTTCAAGTCTGGTGGCATAAGGTATTCTGCAATGAGTAGAGGAGCGGAGAACTCTTCTTGTGAAATATTTCTGGACTTTCTCAACTGTGTTAATATCAGATACATGATATGGGTTCCAGACTGATGAGTTGTATTCAAGTATAGGTCTAGCAAATGTTTTGTATCCTCTAGTTAGTAATGTGATATTACCAGAGAAAAAGCTATGTAGGATTAGGTTAACAACTCTTAATGCCCTTTTGGCTATGTAGTTACAGCTGGCTCTAGCACTTAGATCATTAGAGATGAGTACTCCAAAGTCCTTGACAGAGTTTGGATTCCTCAACAAAGCCTTGACTATTCAGCTTGTATTTTATTTTCTGACATATTTTTTTTGCCAATATGTAAGACAGAACATTTATTTGTTGAGATTTGAGTAGCTATTTGATTTACCATTCTGATACATAGTCGAGGTCTTTTTGGAAGGTAGCAGTATTGTCTATGGCACTGAATCATTATCAGTATTGTCTGTGGTGTTGAATTACATCATCAGCAGAGAAATGCAGTTGCTCTTGATATGATCATAGAGGTCATTTATGTAGAGTATGAAAAGAGTTGGGTCCTAGAACACTGCCTTGGGGGAAACCACTGTTGACAGGTACAGAATTTGATAGGACACTCCCATTTTGACGCATTGACCATTTGTTGTCTGTTTGACAGGAATGCTTCTATCCAGTTATGCAGGTGTCCAGAGATACCATAGAATTTTAGTTTTAGAAGTAGTTTGTCATGTACCACTGAATCAAAGGATTTACAGAAGTTTATGTAGATTGCGTCTATTGCTTTGCCCTGATTGAGTTATGTAATTAGGATGAGGTAAGGGATTCTGCATGACAAGAAAAATCCATTGCAGATTTTCACAAGCAAAATGAGGAGCAAAACCAGAAGTGAGTTTTGAGAGTGCTTCTACTTTGCTTGTGCAAATGTGTCATCACTTCCTGCCCTGGGGTGCTCATGTCCCAACCCACAGTTTGAAAACTCCTGATGTGATCCATAAGAATATAAGCTATCATAAAGTCTGTTAGTCTTGAAGTTATCACAAGATCCAGTCCTTTTGGCAGCATAGACTAAGATAGATGCTCTTCTGGAAATAGTTGAAAAGCACAACATGAGGATTTAGAAGTTCCCCTGTATTTTGAACAGAATCATCTGAATGTCCATAATACTACCCAAATTAGGAAGAAAGCAGAATATTTTGAAGGTGTCCCCAGTACAAACATAGACATTAAGTGAAATTTTTAAAAAAATCTTCAATGTCACTCTCAGTCAAGGCCTTCATATAACCTTATGACACACCTCTAGAATGACAAATTTCTCAGAAAAGTTGACTCATATCCCCTTTAAAGCTGTTTAACTATAAGCTTTCACTGCATTAAGTTCCAGTCTTTCCATCCTGACTTATATCATACGTTCTTCACCGTCTCTGACTGCTGTGGACTGCTGCGTACATATTTTTTTTCTTCTGTCAAGATTCTACCAGATGGGTGAGAGCTGCTTATCTGAACATCTGCCTTGCTACCTTGCACAATTTCCTCTTTGTCTTTCCCTTGATTGGAAGGGGTAGTAGCCTCTGCCACCCCCACAGGATGTGGGGGAAGTTAGTAGGAGGACCAACTCCTCTGCACACGCCCCTGAACCGCACAGCTGGTGCTGACAGTAAATACCGGACTGTGGCGGTATCGGTGCTTCCAAGAAAACTTCTGAAGGCCTCAAGACTTGAGGTAGGATAAAAGGGGTCACCTCTGAGAAGTGGATTTTAGAAGAAGACATAATCAAAATTGAGACAAAGTGAGGAAGAGAAAGAAACTCTCTGGACCATTAGCAATATTCTTCCAGACTTCTGCCATGAAGCAACCCGTTTTCAACTTCCTCTTGAGCAATGAACATAGAGAAGCAGGCAAAAGGAGCCACAGCTGTGACTAAGCTAGAGAGGGCACTGTGTAGATAGGCATTAGCAGGGAATCTGTATGGAGTTGGGTGGAGCTGGGAAGAATTGGCTGGAGCTATATGCATCTGTCAGTGGGGTTATATGGAAATTGTTTACATGGGTAGAGGGTGAAACAGTTGTGGCTCAACCTAAGAAAAGACTCACAGCTGCTGTGTTCTTCCTATTTAGACAAGAGTAGCTAGAAGGAAATTTGGTCATTATGTGTCTTTGTTTATCTGTCCACCTGTCATCCATCCATCCATCCATCCATCCATCCATCCATCCATCCATCCATCCATCCATGAAAAGTTTAAACTGCTCCACTCTGGCTGGACTCTGCATGGTGTTTATACATTCTTACATAGTTATTTGGAATAATATGTCCCTGTTCCATAATTGAAAAGTGACCCAATTCTATCCTCAAAATAACAGACTGCAGACAACATGAGAAAACAATGGACCTCATTCTGTAGGAGGATAGAATTTAGGTCTTCCTGACCAAAATCCAACACTGTACCCCAACCAGCTTTTAGGTTGTATCTTTTAGATGTAGTGGATTTCGGCTGCCACATTTCCTAGTCAAGTTATTTGGGGATTTAGAGTTTAAAAAATAATAGCAAAGAGCAAACCTTATATTTTTATATCCTTACAATGTCTTAAACAGGAGTAGCTCCTTGCCATCTTAGGGTGCCTCCTTTTGTCTATGTGTGCACTATTGACCCTCTCTGGTTATCCCAATGACTATTTTGGAGAAGGGCTCAAACCAACTATATCTATCTCTTCCTAAGACATCTATGGCACTTATTTTGCTTTGTTTACTTCCTGATGGGAATATTAAAGGCTTTTAATATTAGTAGTGCCTTCAACTTCTTTAGGCAAAACATGAAGATGCTGATTATTACCATACAAAGCCATAATAGACTGTAATGACACAAAACAAGCTATTCTATGCAGTTGATCATTCACTGTGCATTAGAATTCCTTTGAATTCTAGACATTTTTACCTGTATTTGTTTCCTGAATTTATAGATTCCTGATTCCAACAGTTTTACAGCAATTTACAAATAATAGAACTTTGTAAAACCCAGTATCTGGCTTAATTTTTAAGGCTCAAGTACTGATTCTAAAATGCTACTAAAAACAATAGGTGCCAAATATCAGTTTGGCTCTAATCTGCAATAGCTCCTGGTGGAAGGTAAATGTTTAACTCTTTTGTCACATTGTGCTGTGACAGTGCAAATGCAGTGAGATACATATATTTCATAAATGTTGAATGCATACATAAAAACATACCTTATGTTTGGCCATGGGAACAAACTTGGAAAATAACTGTGATTTCTAAATCAGTAATCCTAATCTTCTCTCATCTGGTGGCATCCATTTTTATTGCCAACCTGTGATATAGGACCGTATATTTATTTATTTAAACATTCTGCTCTGCACAAAAACAATTGAAACAATAAGTGACCATGGCTGCATTAGAAAAAACAGTGCTGAATAGGATAGGCTTAGTACTTGAATGAATTGATCAGCAGGATTAAAGAATTATAACTTGATACTTTTAACGATTTGGACTTTACCCCCCTCCCATTTGAATAATCAAGTGTTTTGATGACCAAGGTAATCTACTCAATTTATTCTGAAGCTCAAATGGCTCACTGTCTTTATGAGACCCACCATAAAATTCCATAAATCCCTGAAATATCATTAATCCTTCCTTGTAACATGCAGAGAGGGGAAGTCTGGCTCTTTGTTATGTAAAAGTCATTTTTACATAGATGAAGCTGATTTTGATAGAAAAGGATCTTAAAACATCTTCACTTCCCCCTGAAGGAAATACCTCTCAATTTAGCCTCCTGCTCTGCTTTCTAGAGAGGAACCACTGGCTCAATCTTGGGAGATTAAAAAGAAAATAATGATGAAGACCGAAACCAGGGCTCTTCCCCACCCTGCATGAAGTGCTTTGTGGTAACCATATGCCATTTGATTGACATATTGGCAGGAGGCCACACCTGAAAGCGCTATGATGCTGGGCCAGGAAAATAGCTTAGGAAATGCAGGAAGAGCTTGATTAGGTCTCCAGAGATTGCAGAGTATGGAGGAGGAAAGTGGTAGCATTGACTGTAATTTTGCCTGCAGTGCTTCAGGGGTTGGGGAGTGGGTGAAGGCCACTGAGGAAATCCTTACCCTCCATTGGTGCCGACTCTTTGACATATTGAAAAAAGCATTCTTTCTCCTCTTCATGAGGAACATTGGGAGAGCAAAATCTGATTGGCCAGCCGGAAACTGCCAGAACAGGCAGTCAAGATGGCAAGAGGAATTAACAGTCATAAAAGCCCCTAGAAACTCTGGTCTCCCAAAATTCTGCTCTCTCTCATGCTGACACGAGGCCATCCCTGAAAGTGCTACATGGTCAGACTAGGATGGTGAAAAAGTTTAGGCTTGGCAGGTCAAAAATTCAGAAAATGTCTAACATGACATGCTGACCAGGGAATTCTGGGAATTGAAGCCCACACATTTTAAAGCTGCCAAGGTTGAAACACAGGCCTACACTTTTATATGCTAAGTCCTTCTATATGCTAAGACCTTTTATGAGGTCTTCTCATAGTGATGTGTTTTAAGCCAGGATATTGTCTGGCTGCTGTTGTGGAAGAATTAGCTGAAATTGTGTGTCATCGCCATCGATTCCTATACTCTACAGGGAGGTTTCTTCCTTGTGCCCCTCTGAGCACATATAACAATAACAGAAGCACTTAGACTTATATACTGCTCCATAGTACTTTACAGCCCCCTCTAAAGTGTTTACAGAGTCAGCCTATTGCCCCCAACAATCTGCGTCCTCATTTTACCAACCTTGGAAGGATGGAAGGCTGAGACAACCTTGAGCTGGTCAGGATCAAAGTGCTGGCAGTCAACAGAATGAGCCTGCAATACCTCATTCTAACCACTGCGCCACCTCAGCTCTCATATCCGAGAAACCCCAGAGATTTTCCATATGCAACTCCATCATATATTGACTCTAGGCAGTAAACAGTCTACCTTTGAATTTGTAAACAGTTTCATATTTGCTCATTGAAAATATAATTTTGATATGCTTTTTAATATTTTTGCCATATGCTAACGTACAAATAAAAGAAACCAGTCTAGAGGTTGGACAAGCAATACAACAGCACATATCCTCTCAGACCACAAGGAGAGCAAGCCCCCAAGATTCCCTCAATGGGGTGGCTGATGGAAGAACTGGAGGATGGTGGATGTGGAAGTATATTGCACTGGGTGACAACCCCTAGAAAAGAACAAGGAAGGCTAGTGTATCCATTAGTTAAGTCAGACACTAGAGAAAAGATACTCAAGAAAGGTATTTCCCCATCCCTAAAATGAAGCTCTTTTCAGAGCAGAATTATACATGGTTCCAACTATAGGGAGGAGAGAGCCAGTTGCTGGCACTTAGAGAAGTCCATCCGTTAGCTCCTATTCATCCACATCACTTGCCTATTTGCAAATGAGAGAAAGGAACGAGAAGGCTACAGTCTCTTCTTGTTTAGGAAAAGAGAGAAGATTAAGAGTAACTAAGTGGTCCAAGGATCAAGAAAATAATTACTTTACTGCCTTGTACTGACACGTTATTCTTCTCATTCCGCATACCCTACTAATTGAAAGTTCTTGTCCTCACAGTGGAATGTATTGATTTACTGTATTTGTTAGAGGTGTTTCTTTTAAATCCCACCATTTGTTCAGGCACAAGGCAGTGTACATAGTGCTCCTTCCTCCCATTTTTCCCCACAACAACCTTGTGAAGAAGATTGGCTGGAGAGATAGTTACTGAGTGAATGAAGTTTCTTCCATGGGACAGGAAAAGATCCTAAGCCTCACATTCTTAATAAAAGTGGTAGAGTTAATCCTTTCCTACCAGGTCCCTTTTCCAGTGATGAAAGCAGTATATTATGTTAAGTCCAACTCTCATTTATTTCCTGCTTCTTTCTAGCAGATGTTGGATGATACTCCTCCACCTCTCTTGGGGGAGAAGCCTCCAATTTATTACAATCTGGAGGAGATGAAGCAGTTACCAACGACACCTCCTACCCCACGCAGCCCACCATTACAGATGCTGGAAGCCTGGGAACGTCACATAGACTCCAACTCCCTGCGTAGTTACTACTATAAGCCTACAACAGGTGAAAAGTCATGGAAGCCACCCAGGAGGAGCCAAGAGATGGTGAGAAGCTAGAATTGTTGGGGGACATCCATGCCCCCCAATGTCTCAGCAATCCAATCCTTACTTTTGATTGGTTTGTGCCTTTACCCAAAAAGTGTTTTAGCTGGCAAATACTGAGCTGACTTAGAGGTAGTCCTTGACTTGCAATAGGTCACTTAGAGACTGTTCAAAGTTCTGTCAGACCCTGAAAAATCTACTATGGCCTAGACTCAGAATTACGATGTTTGGATCCCCTGTGGCCTCATGATGGCATTATGGTTGCTTGGCAACCAGCCTACACTTATAGCCATTTGCAGCATCCCATGGAAATGTGACTGAGTTACATTTTTTCCAGAAACTGGTGTTTATTTCCACCAAAAAAAACCATATCAAACAATGGGTTCACTTAACAACAGGCATAGTCCCATGGTGATCTGCTTTACAAAGGTCACAACTTACAACTAAAATTGTGAGCTCAATTGCAATTGTAAGTCAAGGATTTCCTGTACGCTTTCAACCAAATGACTTTTCACTTGTTGGTGTCCATTTTGGGGATGTGATTTGATCCAAATGAGCTAAAAATATTTAAAAAGTTATAGGAGGGAGAAAATCTTGCATCTAGAGTAACCCAGACAATAATTTCCTTCTCTCCAGTACACCTTTCTATTCTTTCTGCTTTCTGCTTGATTTCCTTCCATCCCCATGAAGCAATCGACGTTCTGTGGCAGTGGAACGCAATCATTTCAGTTGGATTCATCTAGTTTATTTGCTTATTTATTTATTTATTTTGGTTTATATCTTGCTCTAATTGGGAGAGCTCAGTAAAGCAGCTTCCAGGGTGATTTCATTTTGTCATCACAGCAGCGACTCTGTGAGGAATGTAGGATTCAATGGCCCAGGGACTTTTCTGTACCTAAAAATGAATGTAAACTTGGATATGCCCATCTTAATCCAGCAGCCATTGAATCACACTGACTTTTAGTGGAAGTTGTTTAGCCTTTTCCCCCTTAGTTTTGCGTTTCTGCAAACCCTCTCGTCTTCTGATACTTCCTTCTTTTGTATGGGCAATGTGGTTTAGCTGTATAAGATTTCATGGTCAAGTAATTAATTTGCTAGTAACACCTAATATTTGTGCTAATTATTAAGAGTACTATGTATTAAGAGATACCTGGAGCTAATACTAGTAGTATTTTCTCCAGCTAAGAGATCTCTGTACCTTGATAGGATGTAAAGACTTTTAATAGCAGAGATTTATGATTCAAAAATCTAATTCGGGTGTATTGGCATTCATAAGGCAGAGTTCATACATTGTGCTAATAGTGTGGCTTATCTAGCTATCCCAAAGGTGCTTTTTCAAGAGGCAACTGGACTTTCCGATTTTTCTTTCGCTTCTCATCCAAGAAGCTTCTTCATTTCTGACTTCAATGAAAAACTAGAAAGTCCAATTGCCTCTTGAAAAAGCACTTTTGGGACAACTATGACCTGGATGACTGAGAATGTCCATAGACACATATTTGGCTGTGGTTTAGTGTTTTTGATTTAGCCATGATGGTTTGTAAAATATGGCTTATAATTCAACCTTGTCTAAACCCAATCAATGTATGAACTCAGACTAAGAGTGATAAAAATGGCCTAGAATCTGGCATGTTAAATGTATTTCAGTGAGAACTTGATTCAACAAATCTTCATTCAGGTATTAAGTGAACTTGAGCCAGTTGTAACCATTTTCTCTGGCTAATGAGAAAACTTTTTTCTCAGGCTACTTCTTGATGCCGTTGGGAGAGTGGAAAGAAAGAAAAAATATTAACAATGGAAGTATTATCAAAGTGAGGGGTGTGTGTGGTGAAGAATGGGGATCAACTCATTTTTGGGTTACATGCAAAATAGATCAGGAGCTCACACAGATATGGAAATTACAGTTCAGTTCTATGATTCAGAAATCCAGCTAGGTAACATTAGACTCTTGAAAGAATATGATAGGCACAAGTCTTGCTTTGCATATTGTGTTTTGAAATTATTCCACATTGCTGACTTGTTCAATGGGGGAAATGTTCTGGAGTGGACTTGACAGCATTATTGCTGAGGTGGGGGGATATTCCCAGTCTGCAAATCAAGCCCGGAGATGGCTCAGCTATTGACAGACACTGCCACTAATATATCTCTTCTAGAGGCTTCCTTTTGAGTTGGATTGCTTTCTGGTACTTCAAGCCAGAATTCCACTTTGCGCCACCAGCCAGATGCCTGAGAAATGTCTGTAATGAGGAATTATTGTGTGCTATGTCAGAACAGAGGGCATATGGTTGCCAACTAGTCTGTACAGTAATTCCCCTTCCCAACATTTCCTTGTCACGTCCCCATGCACCTGAAGGCTCTGCCTATATCATCAGCTGTGGGACAGCACTGAAAGAATTGAGGGCCATGTTTGAAAGAAATAGGTGGCTGTGGATCAAATTGGTGAGAGCCAGAACAAGGAAGGGTAGCCATAGTTGGGCTCATGCCTGCTTCATGTCCTTTCTCTCTCCTCTCCCCCTCCCCTTTTCTGTGATTTTGTTTCACCAGAGCTCGGTGCAGATAGAGGGGAATGATCTCTCAGCTCCAGCAGATCCTACTCCAGGAGCCAATCTGGATCAAACGGAAGACAGAGTGAGGGGGGAGCAGTCTGGGGCTCAAAGTCTCCACAGAAAGCTGGGATGTACCAAATCCTTGATGTTCCCAGAGATACGGCCTCACAAGGTAAGGCATCGGTCATGAGGGGATCCACTGGGATGGCAAGTTTTGGAGGACAAAACAGATGCCTTTGCTCAAAGGGTTCAAAAGAATAGTGGAGTTGGAAGGGACCTTGTAGGTCTTCTAGTTCAACCCCCTGGTCTGGCAGGAAAGGTTTGCAGAAGGGAAGGGTTAATCTATATCCAACTGGTATGAAAGGAGAGATGTGCATGAAGGAGAGGGCAGGACAGCAGTCCCGAGTGCATGTAGGTGTGGAATTTTAAATACTGGGGTTAATAGCCCTATACTTTAAATAGCAATAGCAATAGTACTTAAACTTATATACCTCTTCACAGTCCTTGGCAGCCCTCTCTAAGTGGTTTACAGAGCTAGCATTCTTCCTCCAGCAATCCAGGTCCTTATTTTACCCACCTCAGAGGGATGGAAGGCTGATCAACCTTGAGCCTAAATATAGTGTACTGCAGAAGAGACGGAGGGACTGTCTATCAGCCCAGGGTCTGTCTATCAGACCAGATTAAGAAAACCAAATTTATGAACACAATACTACTTTTTATTATAACGTTACAATAATAGAATCTTGCAAGTCTGAATATTTTGTCTTCCCTCCCACACCTTTACTTTTGTGAGAACTAGGAAAGGTCCTGTTTGAGATACCTACTCAAATTACATTTCTATCCAGCACTTAGGTCTTTTGGGTTGTGGCTCTTCCTCTTGTTCCTCAAGGTTATTCCTTCTTCCCATTACATTAGCAAAGTCAGTTTGGTAATCACACAGGCACCACTTGACCACTTCCCCCTTTTATAGAGTGTTTTCAAAAGGAAGAAAGAAAACACACTGTGGTGGCATTTATGGTGGTTCACCAGCAGCCAGTGCAGACAGCAGCGGAATCGGACAGTGAGGAAGAAATGGGACCAGTCAGGGAGGACTGGAGAAGACTCAGACAAGGGTCCTGCATCTGCTGCAGGGATGGGCCAGGACCATCGGGGAATGGGATGCTGCCTTTGGAGCCTTTGCTGGAAGCAGTGAAGCAGAGGACCCAGGGGAACCTGTCCCCAGTGCGTGTGTGCACAGAGCTTCTAGAAGGCGAGAGCAGCTGAAACAAAAGGAGAGACTTGGGAGTAAGGCTGGGAAGTAATTGCTCCTCCCATAAGGGATAAAAGTCAGACCTCAGTGATGAAACCTTTGCAGGTAGCAAAGTACTTTGATAGATTCTGAGTCCTCCTTGAAGCTCTATGTAATCTGGTTGTTTTTTTCTGATACTTCGTTTGGTTCTTGTTATAATTAAATTGGATACTTCTGTTTTTGGCAGCATTCCACAGCACTGAAAGGTGTGTGCTTATCTTGGGGAACTTTTTAAGATAAGTTCTGGCTGGGAATGTAAGTAATTCCCAGTGTTGCAATAAAATAGGTTTTGCTTTTAAAATAAATTTGTGTTGAATTACGTTTGATGAAGCCTGGGTCAGAACAGTTTATTAGCTACCTTGCTATCTGCCACTCAGTTTGGTCAACCATTTAGGTCTTGGATTTGGGCCTAAGATTCAGCCTTGGCAGTGCCCGCTGGCAGCAGGAAGGGAATGGATATCCAAAATGGTCAGTAAATAATCTTGCTTTTTCTCCGTATAGGGAAACCATCGGCGGAACCATTCCCAATATAGCTTTGATGCCTGGTTCGGAGAATATTCTGTGCCATCACCTACCAATGGTTCCATCACGGACAATGCCAAATTACTGCATGTATGTTACAATTATACAAGTATTACAATGGTTAGGCTCAGTCTGACTAGGGGCAGAGATGTTCCAGGTTATAGCTGCATCTCATCAATTTAGTCTGCCTGATGGAATACAGGTAGTCCTCAACTTACAACTGTCCATTTAGTGACCGTTTAAAGTAACAACGGCACTGAACATGATTTATGACCATTTTTCACAAGACCATTTGCAGCATCCTCATGGTTGCATGATCAAAATTCAGGCCCTTGGCAACTGACTCATATTTATGAAGGTTGCCATATGCTGGAGTCACCTATTTACCTTTTATTGCCTTCTGACAAGCAAAGTCAATGGGGAAGTCAGATTCAGTGAACAATTGTGTTACTAACTTAACATCTGCAGTGATTCACATAACAACTGTAGCAAGAAAGATCGTAAAATGAGGCCATACAAATGTTTCTCTTAACAACAGAAATTTGGGCTCAAATGTGATTGTAAGTTGAGCACTACCTGTAGATGTGAAGATATTTGCACTACCATCACATGTTCCTGGGTTGAACGGCATATAAATATCCCCCTTTCCATCCCATGGCAGCACCCTCAGTCACCATTATCTGCAAGGATATTCTCTCTTGCTTAGCTGCAGAGGCCAGCCATGCCGTGCAGTGATAGGATGCAAATTTTTTTACTACCAGTTCTGTGGGCATGGCTTGGTGGGCGTGACGTGGCTTGGTGGGTGTGACAGGGAAAGGTTTTTGCAAAATCCCCATTCCCTCCCCACCTCACTAACCTGCTTTCCAGCTCCGTTCTCCTGTGCAGAGCAGCAAAGAAGACCCAGCCGATCAGCCGGGACTTGGGGGGCAGAGAATAGATGAGGGCAGGGCCAGTCAGAGGTGATATTTGCCAGTTCTCCGAACTGCTCAAAATTTCCACTCCTGGTTCTCTAGAACTGGTCAGAACCTGCTGAATACCACCTCTGGTGCCGTGCCAGAGAAGGCCACCCTCTGAGCTTTGGAGTGGGTCTATCCTGCTGCTTCCTTTCTTCATCTGGCTCAGCTGAGGTTGGGAATATTGCCCAGATGGAAAATGAGATTTGGAAACCGAAGGGGCAAAACAGATGGTGAAGAGAATGTAGCAGGATCTAGAGAGTGAAATAAGTAAAAAGAAAATCAAGCTGGAGAAGCTGGCATGAAAAATGGAATCATTGGGGAGGAAATCTCTAACTGGGACTAGGGTAATGCATTCAGAGGATACATCTGTCCTATTCTAGGTTTTGCCATCTCCACATGTCCTTTTTAGCATCTGTGTACCAATGTGTTTCTTCGCTATCTTCTTTGAAAAAAGATTACATCTCACTACCCCAAATTGTTTTGCATCTTGCACAATGGGAACCTTACGGTCCTCCAGACGTCACCAAACAACCATCCTCATTATTGACTGTGTTGATTGGGGCTACTATATGTTGCAGCTCAGCCACGTTAGGAAGTTCCTCTCTCAACTGAGCCAGTAGGAGAGCTGGCAGTAGAGTCCTATCTGGAACCAGAGTTTGTAGGAAATAAAGATCTGCAGAGAACTGGGAGTATGGAGAGTGGTGTGGATTCCAGGAAGGACCTACAGGACACAGCTAGGAATGCAAGTGTGTTGACACGGTTTCTTTTGGCAGATGGTGGAGAAATGTGGACAGCTGAACAAAACCAAGATTGCTGAAGGAGGTCGGAAACTCAGGTACTCAGTTAAAGCTTCCCTAGCAGGAGTGGGGGATTGAGGAGGGATACCTTCCTCATTGTCCATATAGGAAGAATTTGGGGCATTTGTGCTTCTCAGTCCTCATTTGGCTACTTCTCCAGCTCTGATTGAGGAGCATTTCACAGCTGAAGCAGGGGTGGGATTCTACCCGTTCTCACCTATTTGCTAGAACCGTTTGTTAACATTCTAAGCAGTTCGGAGAACCAGTTGTTAGAATAAATTACTGATCTAATCCTGTAAGGAAGGCAGTCAGGAAGGAAACATTCTGGTGTTGATTACAGAAAGTGCCTCTCCATTAACCTTTATTATATTCTTGGCAGGACTAGACTTCCTATCTCAGGAACTTCTCTGAAGTTTTTTTCCCTTCCTTTGCTGGTACTTTGCTTGTGTGGAGTGACCATTCAAAGTTATAATGGCACTGAAAAAAGTGACCTGTGACAATTTTTCACACTTACGACTGTTGCAGCATTCCCACAGTCATGAGAGGCTAGGCGAGGAGATGCATGCCTTGATGTGAGTGATGTTTAGTTGGCCAAACCCAGCCAATAACGTGACCACCACGCCACGCCCACCAACTAAGCCATGCCCACAGAACCAGTTGTTAAAAAATGTGAATCCCACCCCTGAGCTGAAGGGATTTTGACAAGCAATGTCCTGGCCTGAATAGACAAAGAGGCTGGAAAGGGGCCTTAGTGAATAATGGACCTTCTCAGTCATTGACATAAATCTGGAAGTGGGGGGGGGGAGCAAAATAAGGCAGAGCTGAACATTTTGTAAGGGAGAGGAGGGGAAGCAAATCCAGGGAAATGGGAGTATGTCAATGGAGAGACATGCCCACTTATTCTTGTCAAATGATGTCTGTATGTACAAACGTGAAGCAAACTTGGACACAGGTCCATCATTCAACTCTGTGCCAATGAAAGCAAGTTCAGAATAAGTTTGAGCTCAGGGTATTCTCCTCTCAAAAGAAGACCTTGAAGGAAGAGAGTCAACAGGATGTCTACTACGACAAGAATAAGACAATCTTTATTGTCATTTTGAATGCGTAGCAGAAAGAGGAAACTTAAGTGTTCACAAGGTTGATAGTACTGTATGGAACAAAAGTCTGACTGAATCTAGATGTTCTGCTTCGGATATCATGAAGCCTTCTCCCAGAAGGTAACAAGGAAAATAGGCCATGGTGAGGATGGGTAGCGTCCAGGGATAGGATCTGACAGGGTTAACTACCGGTTTGGTGATTTACGATGTGGTTCCCTGCATGCTGTGTGCGTGTGTAAATCAGCTTTGCTGCCTGGACAGCTGAGCAGCGCTGCGTGCAGGGAAGCAGCATTTGAAAAAGCACTTTTTTCCTGCTTTTACAACCGCAGCTGTGCCTCGCATGGCAGCTGAGGTTGCAAAAGCAGGAAATAAAGGTCAAGTAAGAGCCCGAGCGGGCGGGTGGGCCAAACAGCAGCAGACACAGAACCGGTTCTACGTCTGCTGCTCTTCAGAGCTATCGGTTCTACAGAGCTGGACAGAACTGGTAGAATCCCACCCTTGATAGCATCCCTCTGACAATACTGCAGACCCCAGTTCTAATTCCAGTTCATAGTACCCTGTCTCCACCAGTTTATTATTTCATTAGCGATTGTTCAGCAAGAAAGGGGCAAAGTGGCATTTCTCATTTATGATATGAAAATTCAGGAAATGTTCTTTTTGAGACCAGAAACCATCAGCAAGATTGCTCTTCCTTGGTGTCTCCTCCAATACTTGGTCACTGACACATTGAGACATGGTCATCTATGAAACTACGGAGGTTATTCCAAGCACAAACAGATCACATCCCTGTATGTGGGAGCATTGATCTTGACACTTCAAGCAACTTTTGACACTTTTAAACTTGGAAGTCCTGGGGATGTTTTGTTTATGGCTTTGGTGGGCTGGGCTCCAATTTCTCTTCTTTTCCTCTATCTCCAGAAAGTGCTGGGCATCATCGTGGCTGGTATTAGCCGGGAATAGCCTCATGTTCTACAAGGACCCCAAGGTGACAGCTGCATGGGTGAGTACAGCAGCAGACAGATGCTTAAATGAAAAATCAGGAAAGGCAGCCTAAGGCCTTCTTTGATTGGCTGTTTAACTTTGTACAATCCTCACAACTAATTTTAAAAATTTTATGTCAGTTCTGGAAAGTCATATATAGCACCTTTGAGAAATTGTTGGCTGGGGGGAAGAGGGAGAGACTTTTGAATAAAAGGGATGATTTTGCCTATTTGGAGATCTGGTACGGCTTTAGATATGCCCACTGCCAGTGTTGTTCAAAGATGGCATTTGTCCACGTGCATTTAGTATGTATATATGTTTTTCTCTCTCTTCTACTCTCTCCATCTGTCTATCTATCTTCTATCTATCTATCTATCTTTCTATCTATCTTCTGTTATCTATCATATCTATCTATCTTCTGTTATGATAGATAGATAGATAGATAGATAGATAGATAGATAGATAGATAGATAGATAGATAGATAGATACCAACCATCCATCCATCCCACCACCCACTAACACAAAAGTCTATGTTGCTGTGATAAATCAATAAGGAAGTAATACACATCTCCCTGGTCCTTTCCCAGTTACTTCTGGCAGAGGACAAGTTTGGCAATGCATACAGGGAACCTCCTAAACTTTGTCTTTTTTTCCTGCAGACTCCATCTGGTAGCCGGCCTGAAAGCAGTGTGGATTTGCGTGGGGCCCGTATTGAGTGGGCCCGGGATTTATCCAGCAAGCGGAATGTCATCCATGTAAGTGTGGGAACCCCAGCCCATCTTGACCTAAGGTATTTGGAGTGAGACTTCATGCAGCTGACTAGCCTTGATTGTCCCAATATAAATTTCTCAATTCTTTGGAACTGACTCACAGTGGTCCTGTTTTAAATCAAGATAGTTGGTTAATATACTCTGGTTTCTCCGGCTGTACTTCACTATAATTCCAGGTTCAGTTGTAACACTAAGGTATCCTTTCCTGGTTTGTTCACCTGCCCATAAATAGAGGAACATAGGAGGAACAAGGGATTACATGAAGCTGTTGTCATAATTATTTAAAATTAAATTAGGATTCCTGCTATAGTCTTAGCTGGTGAGGATCAATTAGAAGAGCGTGAGATTATATTCAGTGAAATTGCTGTTCTCTCCTCTTTTCTTCTTAGTTTCGCACTGTGACTGGCAATGAGTATCTCTTGCAATCAGATAATGAAGCTGTGAGCCAGGACTGGTACCAGGCAATCAAAGGGGTCATCCACAGACTAGTGAGTGAAAGTTATCTCAGTCATTTCCTTTCTTCTTTGAAATATTGATATAGAATAAAAAGCTGTTCCTAAATTCTTTCACTCCATCCGTGATGGGGATTGCTATCCAGCTAACTTTGCCCAAATGGCAAGCAGTCTGGAGCCTTCTAGACTAAAATCTCCTCTGGTTTTTGCCTGTGTGTGGGTGCCTTCAGGTCAGTTTTGACTCTTGACAAATGCATAGACAATATTATATAGGGGTTTTTTTTGGCAACCAAGGGTTCAGGGAGAGTGACTGACCCAAGTTCACCTAGGCTGGCTTTCTTTCTGGGTTACAACTCACACACTCCCAGTTTTAGTCTTGTGTCTTAACAACTACACCAAACTGGTTTGGAAACTCCCATCATATCTTATAATTGTTTGTGCTTTAATTAGTGTTAATGGGCATCAAAGTCCCCCATGTTTATACAATGCTAGGTTGTCAACCCTTCCTCTACAAAGTTTAGGACTACTTCCAAGGAAGACAGAAGGTCTTTGTTTCAGGTTTAGAACATGCTTGAACTCATTATGTCTTCAGTGAGAACCTATTGCCCCAGAAAGCAAAATCTATTGGGGGGAGGGCACGTCTTTGTAATAAATAAATACATTATAATGTAAGTGGAGCCAAAGGCATTCTACTTTCTATTTCTCCTTCGTGCACATGAAGGTATACATGCAACAATCATTCTTTGTCTCTGTCGGTCAGTCACTTACTCTCTTCCCTCTTGTTTCTGGTTTTGTTAAAAGTATTCAACTGATTTTGATGAGAGCTCAGAATGAGTGGAATGGTGTTCAGTGCTGTGCACAGCCTCTTCTCTCCCTCACACCCACCTCCATATTTATCTGGAGCTCTTGATCAGGGATGGACTCTCATTGACTTGGGTGTGATACATCCCTGGGAGACTCTCCTGGAAGACTGAGAAAGTGGGATTAATGTTGAAGATGAAGCATTAATTCTTCCTTAAGGCTTCCATCTTATCACACATAATTGGACTGATATGTTTAGGATTTCATAATGATGTGCCATTGTGATAAACCCAGGGCAGAAGAGGGAGAGAAGTCCTTTGGGGTTATTTGGTGGTACACATGAAGAACTATAAAATCTATAAAGGACAGACCACAAAAAGGAGTACGGTTTGTCCTTTATTGAGCTTTTAGTTCTTCATGCGTACCATCCAATAATTTCTCTCTCTCTCTCTCTCTTCCTCTATTTTGATTCCCATTCTCTCTCTTTCATTCTCTCTCACATTTCCTCTTATTCTCTTTCTCTTCTCTCTCTCTCTTTCATTCTCTTTCTCTCTCTCTCATTCTCTCTCTTTTATTCTCTTTCTCTTTTATTCTCTCTCTCTCTCTCTCTCTCTCTCTCACACACACACACACACACACCCACACACACACACCATGGGTTTATCACAGAGGCACACGTCATTATGAAATCCTAAGTGTATCAATCCAAGGTTGTAGGTCTTTGAAACAGAACCCTTTTGTAGTTCATGGCAGCGCATTTCTCCATTTTGCTCCATCTCATCTGGCTGCTCATTTCTCTGGATTAAGCTCCTTCCTTGCTCCACTGCAGGATCAAGAGAACCCTCTGGATGAGCCGCTTTTGTACCCACTCTATCGGTCAAACAGTGCTGAGCTTGTGGATTTGAGCTGGGATGATGAAGATGAACTTGGGGTCTCCAAGTGTGAAGTGCAAGCAGGTTTGAGACCAGCAGATCTGGTGTGGGGGTGCTAATAGCTGCCAAAAGTAGGGCTATTGCATCTTATTTGCGAATGAGGGAATTGCAGCTGCCTTAACTTCTTTTCTTGGCTTCTGTTCCTTACTCCTCTAGCCCCTGGGAGTCCTGGCAGAGTCTACAAGAAAAGGGTCAAAAGCAAGCTGAGACGCTTCATTACCAAGAGGCCAACCCTGCGAAGTTTACAGGAGAAAGGACTGATCCGAGGTAATGATGCAAATTTGTGGGTGTGTATGTATGTATATGTGTGTATATGTATGTATGTATGTATGTATGTATGTATGTATGTATGTATGTATGTATGTATATGTGATTTTTCTGAACAAAAAAGGATGAGCACTATGACTTCTAATACATTTGTCACCTTTAATGAAAAATTATCACCAGACTCTTCCTTCCTCCCTATATATCTAGCCCCCCCAAAATATTGATGCATGGATTTATTTTTAAAGTTAGTGTGCTTTATAGCAATAGCATTTAGACCAAGGGTCTTCAAACTTGGCAAGTTTAAGACTTATGCACTTCAACTCCCAGAATCCCTCTCGATTGTACTGACCTCCTCCTTAAGACGCTCAACTTCAGGTGTTCAGAATTTCGACAGTTCAAACTTCTGGGCTGACTTAGACTTACATATATCGCTTCACAGTGCTTGACAACCCTCTCTAAGCGGTTTACAGAAACAAACAGTATTTTGCCCTCCCCTCCCCCAACAATCTGGGTCTTCATTTTACTGACCTCAGAAGGATGGAAAGCTGAAAGTGTTGCACCAGAAATGAGGAAAACCTGCCTCTTTCCCATCCTGAGCCACAGAAGTTCACCCCCCCCCCAAAGTCTGGTCTTCCTTACAGGTTGTTGTGGGGAAACATTGGCCTTATCCTTAGATATTTATTTATTTTGCATGCTGCCAACTCTCAACAGCTCTGGTTATGCTGGGTATAAGAACTAGACTACAATGAGACAAAATAAAAGAATAAAAATGGCAAAGATGACAAAAACCAGTCAGGAGTGAAAGAAAAATGACCTCAAACTATCCAAGAGGAGTTCATTTACCCTCACCAAAGGCCTAGTGAAGACCCAGATCTTCAAAACCCTTTGAAACATCAGCAGAATCAGGTTCATCCAGATCTCAAGACAAATTTTAGTTTTTTCTTGTTTCTAGGTCCCTGATCAAATCGCTTATTGCTAAAACTCACAAATCTGAGTTTAAAAATCTGAGGGGCCATTGTTTTTTGTGGCTGAAGGAAACAAGTGGCATAGTTTATTTGTTTTTTTACAGTTTTTATTTCACTATGGGGTTTCAACTAAAATAAATAGATCTATCAAGGAAAGGTTTAATAAGGTGATTTTAGTCCATGGATATGTGTATATAGATACAGTCAAAAATCTGATTTACTTTCACACCATGATCTTGTGATACTCTAGGCCATGGCTTTGGTTGGAATTGTTGAAATTCGGACGCCCTGAAGTTGAGGGTCTTTAAGACCTTCAACTTCAGGGGATCCGAATTTCTTGCCAAGGTTGGAGACCCCTGCTCTAGGCTCTGTAAAAATAGGGCTAGAAGTGTACAAATTGCTCATCTATATTTATTTCTTGGCTGAAAGATAATTGTAGCCTCTCTAAAACAAAATATGTGCAATTGATTTACTGTTTCCATTTCTATTCCCAGATCAAGTCTTTGGCTGTCGGCTGGAAGCCCTGTGCCAGCGAGAAGGGGGCACAGTACCCCGATTTGTACAACAATGTGTGGAAGCTGTGGAACAGAGAGGTAGGCTATCCCTGGGTCACTAGTCCAGCTCTGTCTCAGCTAGGATCTTCCTCCTAGTTTTGGGAGATGTGGGGGATCCACAGCAGTTCTCTCCTTCTCTTTCAGGGTTGGATGCAGATGGAATCTATAGGGTCAACGGGAACTTGGCCATTATACAGAAGCTGAGATTCATAGTTGACCGTGGTGAGTACTTATAGAATGATAAATGGTGAACATGGCGTTGTAGAAGGGACGTCTAATTCTCCAGAATCATTCATCTACCACCATGTTGCTTTATTTTAGATGAAAAGAGATAAAGTGTTTCAAGGCTAGTGGGTTTGTTGAAAATACTATGACAGCAGTTAACATCATATAATATGATGTTATACATATAATATGTACTTCTTTCTCTAACCTTAAAGGTAGAACACATTTATTGGCTACCCTTATTACATTACAGTAACTACTATACTGTCCTCATGTTGTCCTCATGCTTTTTTTTTCTTTTTTGTTTGCAGTGTTTCTCAACCACAGCAACTTTACTCTGAGTTACAGGGATATATATGATCAGCTTTGTTCGGGTATTTTCCCACGTCACTGTAGTTGTGCTTTTAAAGTTGTCGCAACGTTTCGGCAGAATCTCATCTGCCATCATCAGGCTTTTATATTGTGTTCGTCTGTGAGTTAGACTTTCACAGCCGTTTCAGTTTTAAATTTGGGGCTAGCGTGCCGAATGGTTTTTTCTTTCTCTGATTGGTTGGGAGTCTTGGTCTGTGTTTTGGTTTGGGGTTTGCTTGATTGTGTTTCTAATATTTCTGTCTGTTTTGTGGCTTTTTTTGGTGTCTTGAATTGGCTGGCACATTGTGTTTCCTGTATTGGAGCTTTTGTGCGCTTGGGTTCCAAGTAATGGATGGATATTATTTGTTAGGAAGCTAGGTTATTCATCTGGGTGTGGATGAGATTCTGCTGAAACGTTTGCTACAACTTTAACAAACAGAGCTAAACTTAACAGAATCAATGACGTGGAAATACGAAGACACATATATATATATATATATATATAATTAGTTTTTTTAAGTTCGCGGGTACTTACTTTGTGCTGTTAGCTTCGCTTCGGGTATTATCCCACGTCATTGTGTTCTGTTAAAGTTATAGCTCATTGTAGGTTTGTAAAGTTGTAGCAACGTTTCAGCAGAATCTCATCTGCCATCATCAGGCTTTGTATGGAAGTGTAATATATACAGAAGGCTGATGATGGCAGTTGAGATTCTGCTGAAGTTGCTAACAACTTTAACAGAACTACAATGAGCTAACTTTAACAGCACTACAATGCATGGGATAATACTGAAGGAAGCTGAACAGCATATATATATATATATATGCTGTCTCAGCTTCCTTCAGGTATTATCACGTCATTGTATGCTGATTAAAGTTGTAGCAACGTTTTCAGCAGAATCTGTCTGTGCATCATCAGGCTTCTGAATGATGAAGCGTGATGATGGCAATGAGATTCTGTGAAACGTTGCTACATTTACAACACTACATGAGTGGGATAATACCGAAGGAAGCTGAACAGCACACATGTAAGTACCCGCAAAGCTTAAACACACACACACACACACAACACACACAACACACACACCACACACACACCATATATATAATATATATATATATATACTATATATATATATAGTATATTGAAAACATTAATTAATTTTCAATATATGTATTTCCTCATTTTACCTCAAAGATGCCTTGCTGACCATTCTTCAAGGACATATCCATCTGACATAATCTTCTTCTCATCCCTAGTCCTTTGATGAGGTCAGCTACTTTGGGGATTTTATGATCTAATGTGAAAGTAATTATCTTCCATGTCAAAGAGGTCCTGATTTACAGCATTCTCCATCTATCCCAATTCTGCTTGAGTGACAGCAGATAGTCAGAACTATGCCAGTTGCTACAGCTACATAAAGTTTGCTAGTAATGCAGAAGATCTTAAACCCCTCTAAAAAATGGATCAAAATTCTGTTTACCAGAGCTGAAAGCAAAATAGAAAACAAATGACAAGGTGACAATGGTTGGGTTCCTACACTGCAGGAGAAAAAAAACCAATAAACAAGCCATCTTCAGTTTCAGCACTCCATAAACTCATCCAGAATGTATGGACACATTCTGGCTACCGTCAAACCTGTCTTCATCCTTTGCTACAAGATATTGTTTCTCCTGTGGCATCCTCAGTAACCATTGTGCTGCTTTGCAGAACGGGCAGTGACATCCGATGGGCGGTATGTCTTCCCAGAGCAACGTTGCCAAGGTAATGTTTCTGTCCCTCAATCTTTGAAATAGCAACCCTGGTTACCCAAAAGCCATGGAAAAAGCTGGGGATTTTAATGAAACCAAGTTAGGTTTTGAATGTAGGGTACAAATTCTGAATTCTTACAAGTCTCCTTCAAAGGGAATAATTTAAAAAAATGCTACAATCCCCAAAGGAGTTTCTGTTCCTTTTAAGAATAAAAGCCCAAACCAATGGGGGGGGGGGGAGAGAGAGANGGGGGGGGGGGAGAGAGAGAGAGAGAGAGAAAGAGTGTGAGATAGTATAAGAGAGAGAGGAAAGAGAGAGAATGAGAGAGAGAGAATGAGGAAGAGAGAAAGAGAGAGAAAGGGAATCCAAAGTTTGTGTCAGGCAGTCTTATGTTTAGTCTGAAAGTTTCAGGATTCACTGATCCACTGAGACAAGCATACTATTTTTTTAATAAGAGTTCCAGTTACATAAAAGGAATCCTGGAACACAGAAATATGTGGGGAAAAATTATTTGGCGAAAGTGAAGTATTGAAAATGTAAATATGTCTTATGCTTATAATGCATTGTGTTGTTTGATTTGTAACGGATTATATCTGTTGATGATTATTAACTGTTCAGCATCCTTGTATAAGATGAGCAGCCATATTCATGTGGTAAAATAAATATTTATCTCTGGACTTGGACGGTCCTTCTTTTAGTTTATGGGTCACAGTAGCCTCTCGTGACTCAAGCTGGATTTGTTGTCTTCGCTACAATTAAGCTGCTTTGATTCGAGAGAGAGAGAGAGAGAGAGGGAGGGAGGGAGGGAGGGAGGGAGGGAGAGAGAGAGAGAGAGAGAGAGAGATGAGTTTACCAAATGTCTTCTCCCCTTCCACCCCAGTCTCTGCAATTTCTTTCAGCTGCCCCAGGAAAAGGGACATTAGCTGTATCAGCTAGAGCAGTGGTGAGAATATTGCCTTTGGAGTTCTGTCAGGAAAAGAAGGAGGGTGGCCTTTCAAGGACTTGCTATCTATACAATGCAGAGCTTTTCACAGATGTGTTGGGGACTCCTACAGTGGCCTAGAAACTGTCTCACTAAAGAAACCACTGTTTGGGCAGCTGCTGGATTATACCCCAAATGTCTTTCATTGAAACTAATGAGTTCACAAATGTGTAACAGTATAAGGCAGCCAGATACAAATGATTACCGATGAGCTGGCCATGGTGAGTTGACCATGGTGGGTTGGCCATGGCAAGTTGTCCCATTCCATTTGATTAGGTGTTATACTTCAGCCCCTTAATATGTTTGATGATTCTATCAACAAAACAGAAAGATGTTACATTGAAAAAGGTCCCCTTTGCTATGACTCCATCCTTTTTGGTGAATCAGTCTTTTTCCCAAAGGTGCTTTTTTCAAGAGGCAACTGGACTTCCTGGTTTTTCTTTCAAGATGTTTCGCTTCACATCCAAGAAGCTTCTTCAGCTCTGACTAGATGGTGGGGAATGGAAGGATTTATACTCCTTGCAGACAGCTGATCATTTGTATCCTTTTAGAGGGTCACTGAAGTTTTTCTTCCTTGTTTCCTAGAGGAGAAGTTGAACCTGGCCAGTCCTCAGTGGGATGATGTGCATGTGATAACAGGGGCCCTGAAGCTTTTCTTCCGAGAGTTACCTGAATCCCTTGTGCCCTACAGCCACGTTGATGAATGTATAGCGTCTGTCAGTAAGTCATCTTCTTGCTCCTTACTCTTCTGCGTTGACAAAACACAAATATATGATCCCAGAAGAGGTTAGTTCTGAGTCCAGGATTAAAAAACCTGTGACTTTTCTGTAATATTGCAACTCATTTTTAGAAAAGGTGCTATATAAAATGAAATTGTCTGTCTTGGTTTTCCCTGGATGTGGGGTGGGCATGGAAAAACATCTCAGACTTTCCTAATACCAATTCTCCAATCTGAGATGTACTTCAAATTATCTACAGGTATATTATTATTATTTTTGCTTTAGGAACATAATAGATCATTCGATGCAGAAGAGCTAAAATTACTGCAATTTTAAGTTGCGCCCAAATGTCATGTTGCTTGGAGGAGCTGGGGAATCTTAAAATCCTAATGATCAGTGAGAAAAATACATTTTTTTCTTGCTCTCCATCATTTTTCAAATTCTATTCTGTTCCTGGAACTTTCAGCATAATTCAGTTAAAACTCTCATTGCTTAGCATTTGAGACATCATCAAGGCAGGTATACTCATGCCAGCTCTCAAACTGGCTTTTTAGTGGATCTGAAGATGGTTTTGTTTGTGTTCCCTTAGCTTCTGTAGTCATGCATCCTGCCGTGACAGGGCGTGAAACAGTTTTCTCTTATTCCTTATCACTCATAATAATTCGCTATTCGTTTGAGCTATTGGCCTCAAGCCCACCTTTTTTATGGTTAAGGTGGGGTGGTAAGACTGTTGTATCAACAATCCTATTGTAACTTCGAATCGAACCTGGCAACACCATTTTTCAGTTCCTTGTTTGCCACACACAGGGGGAAGCAGGGAAGGAGGTTGGAATGCCTTACTAGACAAAACAGAGAATTTCTCTTGAGAATCAAGGTCATCTCTACTGGCAACGGATAAGGTCAGGGAAGGAGTGCCTGGGGAGCCGGTCAGTTAACCCAATTGGCCAACGTGACCTGTGACACTTGCGGGTGGGATTATCTCCTATTTTAATTATACTGAAATCGCGGGAAAGATTTAGAGTTGGTATTCCTTTAGAGCTGTGTCGATATGATGTACTAAATAAAGAAGACCTTTGAGGAGGATTCAAGTCTTAGGGTTCTGATTTGCTTGGGTTCATTAGTTGGAGCCTTGACACCTTTCATCCCAATTACAATTTATTTTCTTCTCCAAAATGTGCTCCAGATGTAATTCGGATAACAACACTGAAGATTTCTGACCTGCCCTTTGGAAGCTAGAATGTCTTTTGTTGCCTTCTCAGCTGAAAATCCCCCCATCTTTTTGCTTTCCTCTGCACAGAGTTGTCCGATCACAAGGAAAAAGTGTCAAAGCTTGCTGGGGTGATCCAGACTCTCCCTCAACCAAACCGGGACACCCTGCATTACTTACTTCAGCACCTCCGCAGGTTAATTACTCACCTTGAATTTGTTCATTAATACTTTCTTCCTGGCAGAATCTAAGCTTTTGTTACAGGTATTCCTTGATGTATAACCACAATTGAACCCAAAATTTTGGTTGCTAAGTGAAACAAATGAATCTAGCCCCATTTGAACGACCTTTTTATGACCATTTTATGACACAGTTATTTAAGGGAATCACTGCAAACTGTTAAAATTAGTAACCCCATTGTTAAGTGAATCTGGCTTCCCCATTGACTTTGCTTGTCAGAAGGTCACAAATGGTGATCACATGACCCTGGCACACTACTACTGTCATAAATATAAGTCATTTAAATTTTGATCACATGACCATGGGAAAGCTGCAATGGTCAGAAGTGTGAAATTGGTCATAAGTCACTTTTTTCAATGCTGTTGTAAATTCGAACAGTCACTAAATGAACTGTTGTAAGTCAAGGACTAAGCCCTCCCTTTTTTTCTTTTATAGCAAAGCAAACAAAATCTCTGGTCAGAAAAAAAATAGCAAAAGGAAACTAATACTTAAACTTCTCTTTTAAAGGTAGGAAGCAAAGCCAATGAATTGAAGAGCAATTAATCACTTATATCATTGAATAAGAAGCAATAAAAAAATCTACTAATTAAAACTAGACTATCCTTGCAATTACATTTTCTTATGCATATTTTAATGCTGGAGGCTAAAATTGAAAATTCAGCCTGGGATCAGCATTTTAAAAGAAAATTTGTTTATTCACACTTACGAAATTTCCTGCAACTGAGTACAGATAGTCCTTGACTTAGAACCATTTAATGACTGTTCAAAGTTACAACGGCACTGAAAAAGTGAGTTGCGACTGATTTTTACACTCATGACTGTTGTAGCAGCCCTGTGGTCATGTGATCAAAATTCAGATGTTTGGCAACTGGCTCATCATTGCAGTGTCTTGAGATTACATGATCACCTCTTGTTATTTTTTTGACCATCAATGGGAAAGCCTGATTCACTCAACAATTCACTTTGTTAAACAACTTTAGTGATTCACTTAACAACTGTGGCAAGAAAAGTTGTTAAATGAGGCAAAACTCACGTAATGTTTTTCTTGCTTAACAACACAAAGATTGAGCTCAATTGTGGTCGTAAGTCAAGGACCACCGGTACAGCACTATTATTTTATAGCTGAGCACATTCTCAGTCCAATAGTGATATTCTATGGCTGAGCACTGTAAATACCAGTGGTTTTGCTTTTGCAACAGGTATTTAATTGCCAGCTAAAAAAACATATAAAGAATGGTTGCTGGGATTGGGTTTGTCTATCTTGATTAAAAGGACTCAGGGTGACATGATAGCAGTGTTCCAATATCTCAAGGGCTGCCCCAAAGAAGAGGAAGTCAAACTATTCCCCAAAGCACCTGAGGGCAGGACAAGAAGCAATGGGTGGAAACAAATAAAGGAGAGAAGCAACCTAGAACTTAAGAGAAATTTCCTGGCAGAACAATTAATCAGTGGAACAATGTGCCTCCAGAAGTTGTGAATGCTCCACACTGGAAGTTTTTAAGAAGATATTGGATAACCATTGGTCTGAAATGGTGTAGGGTTTCCTGCCTAGGCAGGGGGTTGGACTAGAAGAGTTCAAAGGTCCCTTCCAACTCTGTTATTCTATTCTGATCTGATCTGTTCTGTTCTGTTCTGTTCTGTTCTGTTCCACTCTGCTCTACTCTACTCTACTCTTATTAAGTTCTTGAAAGACCTGTATGCTTTACATAGTGACACTGATCTTGAGCACCGTTTACAGAAGTGGTTCCAGGCAGTCCCATCTCCTCCTAACCTCAGTTGCAATGGATTCCCCAACTTCATATAGAATCATGAGACTCTGAAAATCTGGTAGACAAGCCGAGTTGAATATGTGGATTAACATCTCCTGGAAATGAGGCGATGTATCAGATGTGGTCTAGAACCTCATATTTTGCCTCCTGAAAGAGAACTTAAATGGAAAACATTGCCTTACGTGGATGGTTGAGCAACTGGCTGTAAATTTGATCCTGGAGCTAACTTTGGGAATATGGAAATAGAAATTCAGGATATCCAAAAGTTTCTTTGTAGAAGAAGTGATTCCATACACTTTGTATTCTCTTTCTCTTATGATTTGTTGCCCTGACTGATTGTGTCTTTGATTATTTTGTTATTTAGGCAATCAAATTGATTACAGATCAATGAAAGTGATTTTCACCATGTTTTGTTTTAGAAATGAAATCTCAAACCTACCTGTCTGCTTTAGCAATGGATGCATTGAACGGGACCAAAATACTATGATGTTCTCATTATAGCTTTTTTTTCCCCCATTCAGAGTGATGGATCACTCAGATATCAACCGGATGACAACTCAGAACATTGGCATTGTTTTTGGGCCAACGCTGTTGCGACATGAGCGAGATGTAGCCAGCCTGATAGAGGACATGGTGTACCAGAATCAGGTGGTAGAGTTGTTTCTTACCGAATTTGCTAGCATCTTCAGGACAGAGGCCAAATGACTTGGTTCATACTTGTTCTTTTTGAATATGGATTACTTTATTCTCAAGACATATGGGATCGCAATGTTTTTTGAAGCAAGCATTGGTACTGTAAAACTCTCTGCACCAATCACAGCAGCATAAGTTACCATCCTCTTTGGAAAAGGTATTATCTCTGCAACCTCCTTCTCCGAGATATTTTTTTTAAGTTGCTCAAATTTTTTTATCTGGTATACCTTAGCAAAATCATGTCATATTCATACCCAATAAACCACTGGTGAGAATCTAAAAGAGAAATTATATGACTGAAAGTGCTTTGACTTTAAACAGTGAGCAAGACCTGTTTAGATGGGTTCCAATCCAGACAAATCTATCAAGAATAGAACACTTTTATCCCTCAATTATTGGGCATTCTGTGTTGGAGGGGAAAGACTCTCACCAGATGAACTGATGTCATGCCAACCAGTCTTGTCCCCTAGGTCTCCTGTCTGATGTCATGGTGCCAAATAGCCTCTATACTCTTGAAAGCATAATTCTTCAGGATTACTTTCCCCAATTGCCCATCAAATGTGTTGGGACTACAAATCCCATGCACAGGCAAAATCTTTTTAAGAAGATGCCTTTCAAATTGCTATTTATTTTTTTTTGCCAAATAACCTGGGAAACATCAAAGGTAATGTTTGACTATTATTATAAAAAACCCAGTTCCCTTATAAAATTATGGTTTAGAACTGGTTTGAAAAGAAATAAATATGACTGAATTCTCCAGCTCACCCCGCATGTGACCTGTTTCTCAGATTTGTGGCCAAGGAAGGTGTTCAGTAATAAAAATATTGCCAGCAAAGATGTTTCAATTGAGATTAATGAAAGAGGATAGAATTAATGTGTTTCTCTCCTTACTGAAAATTTGGAAAGGAAATGGGAATAATAGAATTAAGTATCCATATATGAATGTAGAATTGCTATCATATTTGTATATAAAGGTGATGACCTGGAAATATGTTGTCCACTAAAAAGAGATTTAATGTGAAAAACTGAATAAAATTTGTTAAAAAAAAATATTGCCAGGTGATCCATTTCTTCTGTATTGTTTGTGGCTGAATTTCACCTTTAAGGGTGAAATTTATTTATCTTTTAGATATAAATTGGGATGAATCAGGAAAAATTCGCTGCTGTTTTTTTCCTCGGACATCTTTCATGCCCTTAACAATTTTATGAATGTCCAAACAAGAAGAAATGTTTCTCCATCTGTTCACAAAAACTATTTAATTCTTGCCAGCCGTTTAGCTGTTAATTGATGGGTACCATCAATTTATCCTCAAGAATTGAACACAGTTGAGTGGGGAAAAAGGGGGAAAAGTAACAAAACAAGCATATTCCCTCGTAACCTGAATTTCACGCATAACCTTCTTTAGTTTTCCCAAATCATTGCTTCTCTCCATCTTAGACAATCAACCTTGAAAAATCTGACTTGGGTTAGAACCAAGCTCAAAAAAATTCATTACAGGGGTTCCATAATTTACACCAGTGTTTTTCAGCCTTGACAATTTTAAGATATGGGGACTCCCAGAATTCCTCAGCCAGCGAAAGTTGAGACAGATCAACCTAAATTAATGAAACAAGGAAATTGTTGGCGTTAAGGGGAAAGGTTTCTTTCTTTTTTTAACTGATGGTTTCACCTATGGCTCTGAAAAGACTGATTTGAGCTCGTAGCATGTTTTCAGCTTTACATATAAATCTTCTTGATCATAATCCAGTTGTACAAGCTTCTTAGGAAGCACGACCAGCTGCCCACATCTTAACAGATACACCATTGGGGCAAGGGGGAAATTGGCCAGACTTCAGATGCAGGTTTTTTTTCCCCACATTTTTCTCAATGCTTTAAAGAGGTCTCTCATCAGCAGCTTCCTTAAGCCATTCTTGGCCATTGTACTGTATTCAGGACAAAAACAGTGTATATATGGGTGGGTTACATTTGCCCTGAACTACTATGGCGGTTCACTCAGTGCTTTCACAGTAAGCATATAATCCATTTATTTCTCCAAACAAGGTTAGGAAACCCATAATGCCTGGGTGATGAAAGACCCAGCCAGTCAATACCCTGAAAATCTGGTTCTGATTTTTACTAGAAATTTATATAGTGCTGATTAGCTGGTCTTTGTGTCAATGAGAAGTTGATATGTACAACGTTATATGCAGTTGGTTGTGATGGCAACAGGGGAAATTATTTTGATTCTTCGATGAAAAGGATCACTGGGTGTGACTCAAATCAATATAACTATCAGATTCATATATGAATCATATCAGATTTCATAATGAGATATCTCATTAGAAAAATGCCACCGCTGTAAGCTACACTGGAAAATCAAAAGACCATTCTTAAAGAAAGCAACGACAAACCACTTCTATACCTTGGCCCAGAAAAGATTGCAATAATTTGTCCGATAAGTGCTAGAAATAGGTTGTCCCTTTTCTTCTCATTGGATTCTTGGCTTGTTTCCTTCCATTGAAATTATGGTGAAAATTGCCCGTGGACTGGTATCCCTTCCATGGCCTTAGAGAAAAGTGAAGTTTGGGGGCCAAAGAAGCCATTTATCAAAATGAAGGCTTAGTTGATGACCCTCAGTGGCTTGAGTGGCTTGCTATATTTAAATAAATGAACAATACAGCTTTGCTTTCATTTTTTTTTCCTGAGGAAATGTTTTATTAAACCTTTTATTGGTGCTTTTTTTCTCTAAAAAAGAGGGTGAGAGAGAAAAGATTTATAGGTAAAAAATATCCGCACACATATATACTATGTACAAATTATTAAAATACATGTCATCGTGATACACCTAGAATTTGTTCCCCTGCTTTAATACTTCCCTTCATCCCTTCCCGAGATGATAATCACCAGGGAGAGACAGGCGCTGGTTTGGCTTCTAGGCTAAAGTGTAACAGAAAGATACAAAAGGAAAGCTAAAACAGAGGCAAGGCATATTCTTTGGTTTCTTAGGCTGAGTTTTATATTTTTGCTATGAGGAAAATGCTGAGGTGAGGGGCATTGAGGAAAAGAGCATAGGTGGAATTATGAGAGAAGATGTTGCCTCAATGGGAGAGGCATAACTGAGTGACTCACGCCCCTGACATTTCATCTTGGTCTCCTGTCTGAAGCTCTGAAGAGCTCCCAACAGCACAGGGACAATTCTGAGCCAGGCAGCCCAAGGTTCAGCTTTGGTACAAAATAGCTTGATGTGTTCTGCTGAGGATGTTTTAAAGGGTAACCCCTATCTTTTACTTGGAAACAAGCAAACAGCAGGAATGTAAGGATACAGGCAGTCAGTGCGGTTGCGAGAACTGATAGCTTGAAAACAGATGTATTGTTGGCTTTCATTTATATATTCACTTTTTCCCATTACTTGTGTGTGGTCTTTCTTTCTCTGTCACTTTAGTTCAACAGATTTTTGGAACATTACTAAAAAAAAAAAAAANTCTTTCTCTGTCACTTTAGTTCAACAGATTTTTGGAACATTACTAAAAAAAAAAAAAACACCCTCCAAGGCTAATTAAGCAGAGTAGATAGGAGGGGTGAGCTTATAAGCACCAGACAATGAGATTCCCCATTAAACTTTTAAAGTTATGATTCTGCTTCCCTACCACCTGCCTCAATACACTTCACTCTGCCCTATCTGCTTATATATGGACTTGGGGAAAAAACAGGAGGGCAAGAACATAAGTTTGCTGACAGACCACAATAAACTTCAGAATTATGCTCTTGGCACTCGTGTAGCTTTACTTCCCTGGGCAGTTGCAAGCAGAGAATAGGCTGGGTAAGTCTTATCTGACCTAACATAAATTCATATATGAAGAGTTTGAAGTGCTTTTCAAGTGCTTCAGACTTGAAGTTATCAACATGCAACCAAAAGACTTTTGTAGAAGAAGCAGTAGAGAGAGTTTCCTTTTCACAACACCAGGAGTTGCCTTTCTCCAAAGTTTCTTTCAGACTGGGAAGGTGGATGTGGAGAAAACTGACGGGATGAACTGGGGCTTTAAAAGCATTGGACCGGTTGTTCTTCAGTGTACAGCTGGAAACACTACCTTGAATCGTGGTGACGCAGTGGTTAGAATGCAGTATTGAAGGCTAATTCTATCAACTGCCTTTATGGTCTGAGAGGATATGTGCTGCAATATTACTTCTACAACCTCTAGGCCAGTTTATTTTAGTTTTATATAAAGTATGGCAAAAATATTAAAAAGCATATCAAAGTTATATTTTCAGTCAGCAAACATGAAACCATTGACTCTGTTTACAAATTCAAAGGTAGGCTGTTTACTGTATTCAGTACATCATGGAGTTGCATACTGAATGTCTCTGGGGATTCCCTGACATGAGAGCTGAGGTGGCACAGTGGTTAAAATGCAGTATTGCAGCTAATTCTACCCACAGCCTGGAGTTTGATTCTGTCCGCTAAAGGTTGATTCAGCCTTCCATCCTTCCGAGGTGGGTAAAATAAGGGCCCAGATTGTTGGGGCCAATACACTGACTCTGTAAACTGCTTAGAGAGGGTTGTAAAGCACTGTGAAGCGGTGTATGAGTCTAAGTGCTGTTGCTATGTTCAACACAGTATTTGGATATTCCTTATTGCAAGGATTTGTTCCAGTTTCTCTTTCATGGATTTCAAATTAAGGGACTAATCATGACAACCTAGCATAGCCCTTGCTGCCAAATTTCTACTTTCAGCAGCCCAGTGGTTGGGATATCTATGTAAATTGATTTTTAAGTAAGTATAATGCTGCGGCTTGCATACAAGATCAGGCAATTACAGCTTTAAGTCCAAGAGCTCAGAAATGGCTTCAAACACAATGAAGTGCTGTGGTACCACTTCAGGTTGAAATCATAAAAAGTATTATGAAATCCAGTGGTGCATATGCTTGTGTCAACCAGCCCTAGCTCATTTGGGATCAAGAGGAATTTACCTGTAGGCTGGATTAATGAGTGAATTGCATGCTGGGTGTTTATTTTCCCAATTAATCTGAATTTACAAGAAGATTCTTTTGTTCCATAGGCATTTTACTCTTAACGTGCCAATTTGTCCAACTTTCCATTTAGCCTTCTGCAACGGACATGAGTTTATTTGTGGCAAGTGGTGGGTAAGCTTGTGGTTTCCCTTTTTGCCTCGTTTCTCATTGTTCCCCAATATGTGGCATTACAAATCTTTTCACACTGAAAGGGCACCACAGCAACATCCAGTTCCTTGAGAAATGTATCTGTATGAAGGCTGCATTTGCAAACATCTGTCTCCCACATGATCATCTAGGTTTTTTTTCAAACATACATCTAAAACATCTTTATCCCAGCCCTCAGAAAATACACCATGGAACTCTTCTCTGTATGGAATCATGAGCACAAATTTTCCATACCTCCTCAACCACATTCCAACTGAGCAAGTCATACACAGAGCTGAGGAGGGGCCCTAAAATCTACAACAGTGCAGAGGGGATCTTTGTTGCAGTGTGGCCAGGTGCCATAAGACGAGGGGGAGAGGCATGCGTGAAACTGTTCAGTAGGCAAAAATAATTAAGGCAAGAATCCTGGCAGGACTACAGAATACGAGCACTTTCCTAGCATTGTACTTTTATTTTATACTAGCTCGATACCCATGCTTCACTATGAAACTATGTGGTCAGGCTTAGTTTTTGGGGAGGAAATAAGGGGAAAAAATTCTGCCTCTGCCTACCAGCATCCATTGGTATTCATCTGGCTAGTGTCCTGTCAGTGTGTGAGTTGAAGGCTGTTTGGAAATTGAAACAGCCTTTGCTCTGTGAGCAAGGAGACAACAAGGAGCCTGGGCGTGGCTTAGCTCAACTGTTCTATACTAAAACTGCTTGGTGCTGTGAAGCTAAAACTGAAACTCCTCTCCTCTGCTTGTGTTTTGTATTTGGAACAGATTTCTTTTCAGGTGGGGAGGGGGAGAAGATCTCCTTAACCCCAGAGTTTGTTAATAATAATAAAGAAAATACTAATGCTCTGATGGCCATTTTGAAAAATCCTTTCTTAGTGAGCACCTAGAAGCCAAGAAGAATGTATATGCCAAATTTCAATTTTGTAGGCTTTATGGTTCTGGATGATGCGTGAGTGGTATTTCACTTTTATATATATAGATTGCAGGTTTTATAATGACAATAATTATAGGGTGGGAGCTTATGCCAAAAGATAAATTGGTGGTACTTAGAAATGCCAGGTTAACTTTTGCTAGCTTTGAAAATTGGGAGCTGAAATGTGGGAATGAACTGGCGTATTACATATTGGGATATGATCTGAGACTCAGCAATTTCCAAGGGTGGGCCAATTCTTGTCCTCCAGATGTTGCTGGACTCATTAGCCCAAACCAGCATGGTCAATAGCCAAGGAAGATGCAATGTATATTCCAGCATCTGAGAAGGTTCTACAGTCATGCTTAAAAGATTCCATGTGTCAGCAGAGGCAATTTTAATACACTGTTCCTCCGGATGTACTCTCTCCCTGTGTATTTTACAGGAAAGATGTAGGAACAGGTGACAATCCCGCACAATTTTTGCAGCATGGTATGTATCTAAGCTTGCTTTTATAAATATATCTATCTATTATAAATATATATGATAACAGACTTAAGGTACCCTATCAACAAACTCTGAGGCACTGTGCAAGAAATGCATTGTTAACACTCTTGTTTTCAATTGATTTGAAAAGAGGCACTTGGGAAGCTTATCCAAAATACTGGTTTCCTTTCGGAAAGGGGATTTTGGGGAAAGAAGAGATGAATGATCGTAGATAAAAATCTGGGTAGTCCTGAGTTCAGTTTTTCTCACTAAGGGACTGGGATTAATTAACACACTTCCTTTCCCATTAGCTGCCCACCTTTCAGCCCATCTGATCAGCAGATCAGCTTATCTAGGGAGTATAAAAAGGTAAATGCTATTTTGTACCAAGGAACCTGGAGGTTACTTGTTAGAATCAGCTCTCTCCTCCAGTGACTTCAGCCTGGTAAGAGGCATTCTTTGTCTCTCGTATCAGCCTGATTCTGATAAATAGCAGTCTTTGTCATCAGAGCCTTGTCTAAACATACTAGGAAAGGGTATTAAGGAACTGGTTCTCCCCTGCCAATGAGTTCAGCATGGAATTCATATCCCCCACCGCCATGTTGGTTGGGCCTCCGGGTGGGGTAGGACTAAGGGCCTCTGCATCATCAAGGATGGCGGTGAAGTCCAAGTGGGTGTTTTCTAAGTCCAGAGTGTCCAAACTATTAGACACCTGCTCCTCTGGCAGGTAAGAGAACGAGTCAGATTTAGGGGCTTCCAGCCCAGGAGCGTAATGCCCACCGGGATCCTCAGCCACACAGCTGGGGGGCTGGTGGTGCCTCTGGTGGGTATTCAACAACTTGTGCCCAGGAGCTTTGCTCAGAGGCACGTGCATTGGGATGGGAAAGCCTGTTTCTTCAGGGCCGTGAAGAGGGGGTAAGCGCATCATATGGTGGGGGCCACCATCCCCGGGGGTTTCGTAAGTAGAGCTAGCTTGATAGCTCAAGTTGCTTTGTCGGTTCAGTGGCTTTGGTCCACCAGGTGGATGGGGGACCATCCTTGGATTGTAACACTGGCTGTTTGGGCTTGAAAGTGCTTTGTTTTCCATAGCTGGCGATGGCCTGGCAGGGTAGCTTGGATACTTTACACCAGGGTAAGGCTGGTGTTGCTGGCTCTGCCCGTTCTCTGCGCCATCCATGACGTTGCTGGCCGGCTGCTCCCCCCACATCAGTGCTTGCTGGGATTGCACATAACTTCGTACCATCATCTCCTTGACTTGCAACATCGGGGTCTGGGATCTCCGGCTTGGGGGCTGCCCCACACCATAGCAAGAGTCCTGCTGGCTTTCGGGCTGATATCCGCCATCCCCACAGACTGGTTGAGCCTGGTTGTATAACGCCTGCTTCATGCTCTGGCAGGAGGCAAGAGCAGCAGCGGCCGGTTGGAACTGCTGCTCGGCTTTAATATGGGGCTGGCCAAACTGGAAGGCCCCCTGTCGGCCATTATTGGCAGGCTCTGCTCCCAGGGGCTTAGCCTCAGGGATTGGATACTGGGTGGAGTGGCACTGCCCCATGCTGGGGAGTGATGCAGGATTTATCCCTGAGCTGTGGCTGTCCCACTGTCGTGCAGTGTGGAAAGCCACGTTCATTTGGCACTGAGACTGGATGTAGCCTGGGTGTTCAAAACCACCTTCCAGCTGCTCGTGAGTCACTGGACTCATCTGCAAGTCAGCCACCAGCTTCGAGGTGCCTTGATGAGCGAGGTTGCTCGGCAGTTCCATGGCCGTTGCTTGGTAGGGGAAGTTCCGCTCCTGGTAGGTAAGATAAGGTTCCATCTCCAGCACTTCCGGCTCCCCAGCTGGGATGGTGCTCTCCATAGCCGCAGCTTCCAAAAAAACGTTCTCGCTGATGCTTGGTGGCCGCGGGGAGAAGAGGTGGTGGGGAAGGTTGGCCTCGGTGCCCCCTGTCATTTGTCCACCGGCTCGCCCTGCACTTGCTGGGCTCATGTTGCTGAGGCTTTTAAACCTTTGCACTCGTGGAACTGGATGGGCCTCTGCCGCAGCCTGTGTGGGATCGCTGGCTCGCCGGCTGCTGTGGCTCAGGTGGGGATGGAGAACGCCAGTGCTGGGGTAACCGTGGTAATCATTCGTGCTGTGCTCATGCACAAAAGGAGGCAAGCATGAGCTGGAATAATCCCCTAGAAGATTTGAGTGAGCGGCTCGGTCCATATGGGGGAGAGGGGTAGGAGGTGGCCCCCCCGTTGCTGCGGCATATTTGGCCTTGAGGTGGTACTGCTGGGCTGGGGTGAGGTTACCCAGCCCTGGAAGTCCTCCACAATGGCTGGCCTCGCTGGAGCGTCTTGAGGCATCGGGGGATATGGGGTCATACATGTCCGGTGGGCCTAATCCATTGGGGGCAGCCCCGACTGGCAGATAGGGTGACACCATGGAAGAGCGACGGCTGACGGTGTAAGCTGAACTGACGGTGCTGGTAGTGCTACCTCGTCGGTCTCCTGTCACGGTTAGAGAAGGCAGGTCACTGGATGAGAGTTCCATAACGCGTCGGTGAGAAGCCGCTGCAGAGGGGCCCCCGCACAAGCCAGGCATCTCTCTTGCAGGACCTGCAAAAAGTCAAAGCAAGCAGTTAAAAGGACAGAGAACGCAGGCTCTCCGTTTTGCAATTTTTAAAATAAATTCCAAATATAATAGTTATTCGTCTCGTCTAAGAGAGAGAGAGGCAGAGGGGGGGGGGAGGTGACGTAGTTCTGAAGAGGGCGAAATAACATATCCAAAGCCTGCTCAACATCGGATCTTGGTTCTGAACAACTACTCAACTGTTTTAGGGGATTGGACCCTCAACAAGGAATCTCTTTTCTGGTTTGGAGGTAAGGAAAGCAAATTAATAGATTCAGAATCTCCTGGAAAGTATACTCGTTCCAAGTGATTTTTACTAACAAAAAGGAGGGGGAGAAGGAAGCAAAATTTAGGGACAATAGTTGGGACACCATGAAAGGAAGAAGACTGTGCTTCAGGATGATGTTTGGAAGAGAGTGTTTGCTTCCCTCCTAAAAAAACCCCAAACTATCCCAGCTCCCCCAGCTGCCTTCTTGAATAGCCATGTTGGCGATGATGCAGTTCATTTCATTGCTTTCTAGTGGCTGAAAATGTGGCCGTGGAGGTTCCAAACTTTCTCCACTTACCTGCCCCAGGGATGGAAGGAAGCTTGACTCCCTTCACTGAGAGGGGCTTACGCAGCTGCTTAAGTTTGTCAATGCGCAGGTTCTCCAGCTTGTGCAGTGCTGAGAGCCCAGAGGTTCCCATGGGCTCAGATGGTTCCTCCAACACAGACAAGTCCTCTAAGCTGCCCCCTGCGTTGGCGTTCATCTCCACACCACTGTCATTATTGTTAGCGCTGCCCAAAGGGGAGTGTTCGCTGCTGCAAGACGATTGACCCCCAGGGCTGGGCTGCGGCTTCTGGGTGGAGGTGGAAATACAGAAGCATCTTATTGAAGTGATGGTTTCAGCTCAAGTTTGCTTTCTGAGCTAACTATTTCACATTCCTTCTTAAGGTGTGTCTTGGGCGACAAGCCAAAGTTACGTGAAAAAGGAGGTTCAGTGTCAGTCTTGATGGAGAGCTGCAACTGAATACATAAGATGGCTACTGGTTTCGGCATTGCTTATTGTTTGATCTCAAGGGAGCTAATCTTTGAGATGATCTCATCTTATTCTGCAGTTTAAAACCAATGTTCTCTTTCCTCTCTTTGGAGATAAGTGCACTTGTGACACAAGTGACATAACACACTTATGCCCAAGGATTTATAGTTGTGCTAAAACTGTCACAGATTTGACTAAACATTCCAAGGCAAACTAATTTGAGTTCTGCACACAGAAAAATCAAAATTGGTGAACTGTGCAGCTTTTGGGTGTGTGTGAATGTTTCGCACCACGAATTCTGCATCCATTAACTGCAGGCGTTTGCCACATTGCAATAAGTCTGTTACACCCTGATTTAAAAAATCTAATTTAAATTTCTGACTGTTGAAGGTGGCACAAACTCTGTTTTCGAGCCCCTTCCCCCTTTATAACCATGAAGGTTAAACTGTGTTTTTACTTAACACAATAAAAAATATTTTTGGGATGACGCAAACGTAACAGTACCAATTTCTGAGCATACACAGTTCAGATGTGGAGAACAAAGCACTTTGATTTCCCTTTCTTGTCTCCAGATCTGCTTTCCATATGTGTGGATGTTCATTCAAGAACATTTCACACATCTTTGTTTTCACTGTAAAATACATACGAAGAGTCAACAGTGTGGGAATTGTCCTTTGGTGTGTTCCCTGAATTGAAGAAAGCTTGCCCCTAAATGTGACCTCAGTATCGGCCCAACCTGCCCATCAAACAGCCTTGCCATCCAATGTCCTCTTCTCCCACCCTTCTCTCCACTTCCTCCCCATGCTGCTCACCAAATTAGAATCAGGTACCATGAGTTTGCCCTCTTCCTTCCTGACCTCACTATCTTTCTCCTGCTTCATGTCACCATGGAGAGCCAGAATCCGACTGGTGGGTACAGTGTCTCCACGGTGCTTCTTGGTGACATGAGCATCTGGCCCATGTACTGTCTTGACATGTTTCCGCAGTGAGCTGGGATCGGTGTAGCGTTTGGTACAGCCGGGTATCTTACAGACGTAGGGTTTCTGCCAGAAGACAGACAGGCCATTAGGGTACAGATACCTTCAGGCCAGAAAATGCTTCTTCACCTTTTTTGTGTGCACTGCAAGGTAATATACACCCAACACCAAAGTGTGGCCCTCCTTTTGGGGGCCCGTGTACCTCAGGCCTTAAAATCAAGGCTTACCTTAAGCAGTTGTCCATACCTCATTGGAATGTGTCCGGTTTTGATGCTTGGCCCTGTCAGAAGCATTAGAGAAAGCTTTATTGCAGCCTTCGTGCTCGCAAACGTAAGGCTTCTCACCGGTATGGGAGCGCAAGTGGGTCTTGAGGTTCTCTAGCCGTGAGTAGGCCTTATTGCAGCCTTCAAACTATAAAATAAAAGCAAGGAGAGAGGTTCACCTCATGGTAGAATTACTCTCAAAGCCCACTTTGTGGTTTAGCCAGGTTAAAATATTTTATTTTATTTATTTGATTTGTCAATCGCTTACAAGATAATAGGTATAAGTATAAACATGAGGAAGAATACAGAAAATAGGTACGATTAAATGGGACATTAGGACAGGGATGGGAGGCAGGATGGTGAACTTATGCACGCCCCTTACAGACCTTTCAGGAATGGGGTGAGGTTAATAGTGGATAGTTTAAGGGTAAAGGAGTGGGGTTTTATCTTCATGTACAGAAATTCTTGCCTTAATCTGCCTCCCGATTCTAAGTATCTGGTAGATTTCATGGTCAACTTTATCAGTGAAACCAGCTATAATCCTGCACACATCTCTACAGATAAAGATTCCTCAATGCCACCTACGGTTCTGGTTCCAGTTGTTGGGAAAAGCACCGGGCTGCAAAATTACAGTAATAAGTTGGCCTCACAATGTTGAATGGGAACCCTTCCTCAGGAAGAATCATGTCTTAATAGGAAGGCACCCCAGAGATGTTTTTGTTTGCTTGTTTGCACAGGAGCCTCGGTGGTGCAGTGCTTAGAGTGCAGTACTGCAGGCTACTTCTGCTGACTGCCGGCTGCCTACAATTTGGCAGATCAAATCCCACCAGGCTCAAGGTTGACTCAGCCTTCCATCCTTCGCTCCACCCATTTTACTCCTGCCAGATTGTTGAGGACAATATGCTGACTCTGTAAACCGCTTAGAGAGGACTGTAAAAGCACTGTAAAGTGGTACAAAAGTCTTACTGTTATTGCTATAATGGCCAAACATGTTTCATGCACTGAAATACGGAAGTGGAATGGCCTCAGAATTTGCAATTTATTTTTTTCCAGGGGATTTTTGTTTCTTCAAGGAATTGCAATAGATAAGTGACGTTGGCACTGACTGACTTATCATTTTAGGACTCTGTTTTGGTTGGATGGTGGAAGCAATATTTGGCTCATGTTAGAATTCTGAAGCTGGCAAAAAATATAGAGGTTCATCATGAGTTGAAGGTTTGTAGTGGAGAAACAATGTACGGTAATGTGGAAATGCTCTAATCTAACCTAACGGAATTGGGTATGTCTAATCTGATGAAAAGAAGGACTAGGTGTGACATGATAGCAGTGTTCCAATATCTCAGGGGCTGCCACAGAGAAGAGGGAGTCAGGCCAGAGGTGGTATTCACCAGGTTCTGACAGTTCTGGAGAACCAGTAGCAGAAATTTTTAGTTCAGAGAACCGGCAAATACACCTCTGACTGAAGATTTTACAGTATTCTTCTCCTGCCACGCCCATCAAGCTATGCCCACAGAATCGGTAGTAACAAAATTTGAATCCCAGGCTATTGAATCAGGCTATTCTCCAAAGCACCTGAGGGCAGGACAAGAAACAATGGGTGGAAACTAATCAAGGAGAGAAGCAACCTAGAACTAAGGAGAAATTTCCTCAAAGTTTGAACAATTAAATCAGTGGAACAACTTGCCCTCCGGAAGTTGTGAATGCTCCAACACTGGAAGCTTTTAAGAAGATGCAGGATAACCATTTGTCTGACGTGGTGTTGGGTTTCCTGCCTAGGCAGGGGGCTGGACTAGATGACCGCCAAGGTTCCTTCCAACTCTGTTATTTTATTATTCTGTTAGTCAGCAGATCTGCAGCCAACCATAGCAGTGATATCATGATGAAATCTTACCAGGTAGTCCTCAACTTACCACAGTTCATTTAGTGACTGTTCACAATTACAGTGGCACTGAAAAAAGTGACTTATGACCATTTTTCATAGTTACGTCCTTTCCAGCATCCCCACGATCATGTGATCAAAATTCAGGTGCTTGGCAACTGGTTCATATTTATGACTGTTGCTGTGTCCCAAGGTCACGTGATCCCATTTCATGACCTTCTGACAAGCAAAATCAACGGGAAAGCCAGATTCAACTTAACAACTGGGTTACCAAATTATCAATTGCAGTGTTTCACTTAACAACTGAGGCAAGAAAGGTCATAAAATGGGGCAACACTCACTTAGCAAGTGTCTCACTTAACAACAGAAATTTGCAGCTCAATTGTGATCATAAGTCGAGGACTCACAATCCTGATGCCTGGTTCAAATTCAAAGATGGTGGCCTTTGTGTCACGATGGCATGATGCGCGTTGGCTGCCTGCCTCCCTTGTCCTTCTTGCAGTGCCCAGGCTCCAGATAACCCTGCTTCTCTTTTGAGGCACACCAGCCAGCTCAAATGCCAGCTGTTTGTTCTTGTCCTACTTACTGTGCACTTATGAGGTTTTTCTCCTGTATGGCGTCTCATGTGGACGACCAGCATGTACTGAGCTTTGAAGGGTCGTTGTTCTCGTGAGCAGTCGTGCCAGTGGCACACAAATTCCTTCTTTTCCCCATGGATGTGCTCATTGTTAATATGCTGTGATGTTAGAGAAGAAAAAGAAGCACGGAGACCAGAATTAAGTGGCAATGACTATTTCAGAATTCACCCGACTTCACAGGAGAACAGGAGAAGTTATCTTAGAGAAGTTGTACGTAGGACTGCAAACTAGGGAGATTAAATTAGTTTTAAAAAAAACCTTTTGCCTTACACACATGTAATACAACATTTCAGTACACATATCAGTATGATTCTTGTATCCCTTTTACGATAAGATATTAACCCTTTCTGGATATTTTACAATATTCTTGGTTTTGTCTTTTTTGGCTTGTTGGCTGCAGTGTGGTATGTGGCTTACAGGATTATGGAGAAGGTGGTTAATAAAAGAAAATGATAAAAGTCTGACTTTTAAATCATATGAGACATTTCTAACTCCTAATATTGATCTGCTCCTTGGAAAAGTAAAATATTTCTTAATCTAACCTATTTTGTAGGACTGTTGTGTGGGAAAAATGTCGTGACTGCATGTAATCTTAATGGAAATAAAGAGCACAGACATGACAAACTTGTGTAATTTTATGTATTAATAAAAATATTATTCTTAGCAGCTCGAAAGAAGTGACGATTTTTCATATATATGAAAGGTTTTTAGGATCTTTAACTATCTCTTGGCTTTGAACAGAGATGAGGAACATAACGCAGGACCAACTCACACCACAAACATCAATTGGTGTACGAAGCATATTATAATTCTGTGAACATGCTTAATGCTTCATCATAATTCCCCTGTGAAAGCCATCTAGATTTATGCAGCAGAGACCCAGGAAATCCACTTTGGTGTCACTTGCTCAGGCAAATGAATGTTGCAGTCACAACCATACATTGTGACTAAGGAAAACTTTCCTTACATTTAGAACAATTAATCAGTACAACAACTTGCCGCCAGAAATTGTGGGTGCTCCAGCACTGGAGGTTTTTAAAAAAGGGATTGGACAACCATTTAATGCTATAGGGCTCCCTGCTTGAGCAGGGGGTTGGACTAGAAGACCTTCAAGACCCCTTCCAACTCTGTTATTCTATTATTTTGTTAATCAGCAGATCTGCAGCCCAACCACAGGACTGTAAGAATGCCAACCCATGTGCAGTAATATCATGCAAAAGCAGGGACTGCCAACAGAACTCTCTATTATTACTGATTGTTAATACAGTGGTACCTGAGTACTCATTGTTAATTGGTTCCGGGAGGCACGATGAGTACCAAACACATTTTTCCCATAAGGAATTATGTAGTGAGTCACAAGGCAGCCGACACCGACAAGTTCTAGTTTGTGCACTGAGTGCCAAACAAATAATGAGCACCGGGACAAAATGTCTGTGTAAAAATGCATTGAGTATCAAAATCAATAGTTAAAGTAGTTGAATACCACTGTAGTCATCCTCTTGCCAGAAAACCATATAAAACTAAAACAAGCCTCTTTCTGAGGTACATTTCAAGTGGAATATTGCAACAGGGGATTTTCCAGTTTATTTAAAGACCCTCCTCATTACCCTGTCAAACTCACATGCACGAGCTGTTCCTGAGTGTCAAACTCTTTGGTGCATCCTTCCCAGTGGCAATTGGTCTCATATACTGCTTCAGCTTCCACCTTCCCGTCTTCCTTCTCCAATTCATCTCGTGGATCAAGAACACTTAGTAAGGGATCCTGGGGTAGAAATAAGAAGCATATTCAAAGATACTCTGGGAATTCACTCAGAATTTTCTTTCACTTCAATTCACCAAAAGAGAACAAATAGTCCTCCCCACCTTACACTAACAAAGGTTCCATGGTCTTGAGCACCATCTTGGTCTCTTCTTACCCACCACATGACTGATGTAAAGATTTGGGGGGGGGGCAGAATGAGGAGCCATTATTTACTAGTTCACCACATGTTCGTTATGTAAAAAAGTTCTGATTCAGTCCAGGGCATCTGAGAGAGTAAAGCTAGGTAAGGACCCTGAGTGATAGTTGCCTACTGAATGGTGAATGCTTCTAATGCATTTCACAGGGCCGTCCAGAGACCTGGATCTCAAGAGAAGAAGGCAATCCAAAATCTGTGTGGTCATGCCTGTTACACTTTACAGCAGGTTCTTAAAGAAGCAGAATCTCGGGCTTGTGTCCCAGCGTCACGTGATCCCAGGAAAAGATGTGTTTGATTTAAGGAGGTGCCAGTGAGCGCAATGAATGAATAAACGGAATGAAAACATAACTCATTTTCATGGGTGGGTTCCTTTTACAGTTGAATTAAAGAACTGATCTCTTGCCATACGGTCCTAAACAACAGTATAGTAACAGTCATTGCAGAATGTCTTCTGCTAGCTATCTTTCAAGGTAACTGCCAATCAACTACTCGAGCCCTTCTGGGTACTTGTGGTGGGATTTTTCTCCTATAGGGCACTTCCTATGGGTAAGTTGCACAGGGGTGGGCTTCAGGAATTTTAGCATTGGGTTCTCTGCCTGATTGCTGGGTGGACGTGGCCATGGTGGGCATGGCCTAGTCAGCCTCATGCACCACAGTGGGGGGGGGGGCATTTTTGCACTCCCTGGGCTCCGGAGGCTTTCTTTGAGCCTCCAGGAGGGTGAAAACAACCTCCCCAGGCTCTGGAGGCTCTCTGGAAGCCGCAAATGGGCCCATTCCAGCCTTCCCAAACTTCAGGGAGGCCCATTTTTCACTCTCCCCGAACCTCTGCACGCACCCTGCACTTACCTGTATCCAAAACAGGCCATGTGGAGACTCCTGGGAGGGGAGGGGTGGGCGGGGCCAGCCAGGAGTGGGATTTGGGGGTTCTCTGAACTGCACAGAATCTTAGCTAGAGGTTCTCCTGAACCCCTGCGAACCCCCAGCAGCCCACCCCTGGAACTGTTGCTCTTCTTCACACATTATGTTTTTATCTATAATGTTTTTATTTTTTTTTTTGTCACATGAAAGAATCCCAACGTAAGAAATCTCTCCAACCGTCCCATAACTAAGGCTGTGCCTTGTCATTTCGGTGCACAGGTAGCCTTTTCTCATGTCCAAAGTGGCTCTCTGTCATTAAACAGGTAAAAGCAGCGACAGTGTATAATAAACCTACTTGTGATTAACCTAGACATCTGTGAGCTATGGATGTTCAGGGGAAGAAAAAAAAATCACAATGGCACGTTTGTGTAACAACACTGTCTCTGAGAGAGAACAATCTCCGGTCATTCTCTTCTTTCTTTTCAACCCCGCGAGCCGGTCCCCAGGCTATGGGTGGGGGTGCATCTACGGGCCTGTGAGCACATTGCTGAGGCCTGCTGTTACCTGTGTCCCCGTAGAGGCAGGGCTGGAAATGTCACCCTCCGAGCACTCCTCCAGGCACTTGGTGCTCAGGGCATCCAGCGGGCTGCCCAGGCTGGACTCTGACTTCAGCTGTGGGAGAGAGACGGCGAGAGCTCCAGGTGACGGCACCCCCTCCAACTATAGCCCCAGCCCCAAACACTGCCCCCTTAGTCTCCATAGCCCCCCATCTTCCTCTCCCAAACTCATTCAACAGATCTTTCTAAGTGTGATAGGGCACCTCCAGGTGTTTTAAGTATTGATAATGACACGATTTTCAATCCTCTATCTGTTTTTTGCAGGGCTCAGTATATTCCACATAACAAGTTGGATGTTGCCATCTTTGAGGCATAAGATATCTGCCTGTCTGAGGGTGACAGGTTGCAAAGGGCTGGATGGGCACCCTCTTACCTGGCAGTGCTTCAGCATCCCACGAGGGGGTGGCATATGGTGCATCATCCCCGGCCGACCAGTCACGTGTTCATGAGGCCCACAGGGGACTGTTGTGGGGTTGTGGCTAAAGGACATGCCTTGAGGTTTCTGGAACCCAAGCGAAGGGCTGTGGGGATGAGAAAAAGCATAAGCACTTGCGTCACAAGATTTCCAAGAATTGCCAAGTTTTAGAAGCGTAACAAAGGTTGTGTCTTTCACAGCAGTGCAACTAAAAGAGTGGATATGTTGTGTGTGTGTGGGGGGGGAAGGGCAACTTCCTGGGACTCTGCACTGTGATGGTGCAGTGGTTAGATTGCAGTATTGCAGGCAAACTTTGCCCGCTGCCAACAGTTTGATCCTGACTGGCTCAAGGTTGACTCAGCCTTCCATCCATCTGAGGTGGGTAAAATGAGGATCCAGATTGTTAGGGGCAATAGGCTGACTCTGTAAACCACTTAGAAAGGGCTGTAAAGCACTGTGAAGCAGTATATAAAGTCTGAGTCTACTGCTATTGCTCTTCGAGCCTTTCTCTTCTTTAAAGCAAGATAAATTTTCAGTTTTTCTTAGTATAAACCTTAGAGCTCTTAAAATTTCTGATAGTGTATGTCAACAAATTATTTTGTGTCTACACTACTTTTTTCTAAATGTATTTGTTTCCTATTCCCATACAGCATCTAGTTTATCTTACACTCAGCAAACTTATCCTCTGATTATAATTTTGCTGCTCTTCTGGCTTTTATTATTTATGGTTTTGTTTGTTCTGGTCTTCTTTAAGAAGCAATTTTATGATACATTCATTGTAATTTACATACACTCTGTCTTTTCTTTCTCTCTCATTTTCTATACTTGTCTGCCTACTAGACAGCAATGATAGGGTTTTTTTTTTTCATCATAGCCATCGTTTTGAAAATATGGATTAGAAATTTGTTAAATCAACAGAGAAATTCAGTCCAGTCTAAAGAGTTGGGAACTTGAGGGTAAAATGCTAAGATGACCTTGGTCAGTCCTAGCTGCCTGCCCATTTCTGTGGATACCTTCTCTGTGTTAAGAGTTTTGTGGTCTGGGATGGAGTTTTCAACAAAGGCCAAATAATCAGGCTTGGCTTGATTCTGTTACAGAGTGACTCTAGCAGAGCACCTAGCTGGTGTCACTTTGGGAAGACGTGACTCTTTCTGCATGATAAGTTTAAGTCCCTAAGGAGATACACCTGGTAGGACCCAGAAGAAGGGCCTTCTCTGTGGTGGCTCTCTCTCTCTGGAACATCATCCTTCTGGAGATTAGACTGCTCCCCCCACACTCTAACACTCTTTTGGAAGGCCTGTTCTGCCAGCGGGCCTGGGGAACCCAGAGTGGGATGGAGTCCATTACATGGCTTGTATGAATGTGCGTTGTTGCTGGGGGTAATAGTGGTGGTGGTTATTATTTTATAATTTCTATTTCTTTTATATGATGTTTTCATATCCTTGTAAGCAGCCATGTGCGAGTAGGCTGCAATATAAAATTTCTAAATAAATAAAGAAATCTACATCAAACTAAAAGGACTTCGACTTCCAAGGCTAGTCAGCAATTAGTGCTGCAGTCCCTGAAGGCTGAATCACATGTCTACCTGACAGCCCCAATGGAGAGGTGCCCGTAGGAGCCCCCAGCTGAAGCGCAGCGAGAGTTGATGTAAGCCACCAGCGAATTGGGAGAGGTACGGATGACAGTTTGCAGGTCAATGCTGGCATCTGAGAGGGGCGAGATGGACAGGGCCCGCTTTTTGGTCAGTTTTGCTGTGCTCCGGGGTGTAGAAAAACGACTACCTGGGGAAACACAGGAAGAACAAAGGAAACTCCAATGAGACCATCAGCCAGGGGTGAAATTCAACCACCTTGGCCTATCTTGGGAGATGTGAATAGGGACTATTTGAATCAGTAAAAAATCATCCCAATCTGCCCCTGGTTGCTATTACTATTATACCAAGCCACGCCCACAGCCATCCCCACAGAGTCGGTAGGGGAAAAAAATTGAATTTCACCCCTGCAATCAGCCCCAGGAGTATTATTATGAATTGGCAATGGTTGTCTCCAGTTTCAAGTAGGATTCTCTCCTAATATTTATTGGAAATGGCAAGAATTGGCCTTGCGATCTTCGGCCTACTAAGCATGAACTAGATCTCAGGGATATAATTTTACCAAGAAAGAAGAATTGATTCTATTTTGGGAAGAGAGATTCAGATATATGATTCCAGATCATGGTGAAAACAATGTGATATAATGGTTCAAAGGTTGGCGTAGGACTAAAAAGATCAAGGTTCAAGCTTATCTTCAGCCATGGAAGCTCATTAAGGAACTTTGGGTTTCTCTCTCAGCCCAACCCAACAACAAGAATGCCCTTGCAGGGGAAAATGAGAAGAGGCAGAGAAGAAGTCATCCTTGACTTACGAACACAATGGAGCCCCAAATTTCTGTTGCTTAGCAATACAGTTAAGTGAACCATAGCCCATTTTATGACCGTTTTGCCACAGTTGTTAAGTGAATCTTCAACTGTTAAGTGAATCTGGCTCCTCCCCCATTGACTTTGTTTGTCATAAGCCAGCTGGAGAGATTACAAGGGGTGATCACATGATCCTGGGACATACAATTGTCATAAATACATGCTCGTTACCAAGCACCTGAATTTTGATCATGTGACTATGGGGATGAAGCAATGGGCACAGATGTGAAAACCAGTCCTGTCACTTTTTCAATACTGTTGTAACTTCAAATGGTCACTAAACAAATGGCCATAAGTGGAGAACTGCTTGTATGTTTCCTTGAGCTCCTGAAAGAAAGGCAAGATAAAGCTGACAAACAAATAAGGAAAACATGGATAAATATGAAAATTCACTTCTCCATATGTCTAGTTTCCTGAGATGGGATGGGAAAACTAAAAGAAATTGTGCCATAGAAAACTAATAGAAATTGTACCATAGAAGTTGTAGCAACGGGGCGCAGTACAGCGAGTGCAGTACTGCAGGTTACTTCTGCTGACTGCAATTTGGCAGTTCGAATCTCACCAGGCTCAAGGCTGACTCAGCCTTCCATCCTTCTGAAGTCAGTAAAAGGAGGACCCAGATTGTTGGGGGCAAGATGCTGGCTCTGTAAACCGCTTAGAGAGGGTTGTAAAGCACTGTAAAGTGATATTAAAGTCTAAGTGCTATTGCTATTTAGAAGGCTTCTGTTCTCCACTTCAGTCTCTGAAGCATTGTGAGGCATTCTGAGAAACAGCTTCTTCATCCTCTGGTCCAAAACCTGAAGGATGACTGACTGAGTTCAATTAAATCAATTTATTACAGTCATAGGTTATGGTAAAATAGCTATGGTATGGTAAAATAGCTAATAGTAGAACTGCTACATACACCCATGTATTCAGCAGAAAAATAATGAGTATCATAAAATCTAAAAAACAAATAAAAACAAATATAATAAAACAATAATAAAAATAGTATCTTTAAAGAATGATGATGAAAGGAATATCCAAGCTCTGTTGATAATGCAATGTATAGTACAGATTGTAGCACAAAACTGGGCAACCTGGAAGTCCTTGTCTGAAAGAAATAACAGGAAGTAGAAATCACATTCCCTGCCTGGAAATTTCTTCAATTTTGGATAAATGAAAGTCTGCTTTGAATCGGTCTTTATTTAGGGAGCAGCATAAAGCATATGGCTTGGAGTTTTATTGAGCCATAACCAGATGGAATTCTCTCACTACATATCTACATGTCAGGCTTTCAAAATAAAGAGAAGGTTCTTTTTCCATTCTTTTTAAAAATTCATTTTGAAAGACTGACATTCCTAAATTTAGAAACCTCCATGGGATGTATCTTTTATACTGATTCTACAATTTTATTTACTTTTAAATTAATTAAATTAAATACTAAAATAAAATATCTGTCAAGATGATTCCAAGAATTCTTCAATAAAGTTTTGGACATTACAATATCAGTCTTCTGTCTATCTGTCTGTAGGTCTGTTTGTCTGTCTCTCTCTTTCTCTCTCTCATCTCTCTGTCTATTTTTCACAATTATTACAATTCAAAGATTTATTTTAGATCACTAACATGATTGTTTATTTCACTAGCTCATATTTGATGTCATAGTTTTTAAAGTAATTACAATACCATATGCTTTTGCCATCAAAATAATTCATAAAGAAAAAGAAAAAACAGGGGGGAAGTGGGGAAAAAAAAGAACCACTAATTGTCTAATTTGTCATGTGGAACAATTCACATCCTTCCTACCCAAATAATTTCCCAGACAGGCAGATTCTTTTTTTCCAATATGGCTGCAGAAAATTCTTCAAAGAGGAGTTATACTGGAGATACTTTTAAGCAGGGATTCAAGTGGGGCATTTCAGAGGCATCCCAGAAGTGGTAGAGGCCAAGGAGATAGCAGTTCATTTTCTAGGAAACCCACCTCCCACATCTATATGGATATTAAATGGACTGAACTGAAAAGGGTGCCTTCGATAAAATCATTATTGTTGGGGAAAAGAAATATCCTTGGCTGATCATTTCATAATCTATGTCCACTGAAGATTCCCATTTTCCACAGTCCCTTAAAAAAAAACCTTACCATCAGTTTGAGAAGGATGTTCACCTCCAGGTACCAATCCATAGGTGTGGTGATTCCCCACTGAGTTGGTTTGGTGATAGTATGGTAAATCGCCGATGCCTGTGAAGGAAAGGCAAAACAAAGCAAGCCATAGATATGGAGGGAAAGAGAAAGAAGGGTGAGACAAGTAGACAGAAACATGGAAACTGAGACATCACAGAAATGACTTGCAATTTTGTCCCATTTCATTTTACTTCACCAGTTCTATATTTCCCTACCCCTACCCTTCCCCCAGCTCCATCTTCCCTTATTGTTTCAGAAGGGGCAACTGAGTTTCCTTAATCCTCACTAGCTGTTTTTTGGTATGGAAGTGAGGATTGAGGAATTACCTCTGAGGTTTATTTCCCGGGAAGTTTTTTTTTCCTATTTTGATATCTCTTCGTGTGTAGGATGACATTTGTCTTTCCTGCTAAAGACAAAAATTACGATGGGACCTTTTGTACTTGTTTCTAACTATGGCAAAAACAAACTCTTGCAATCTCTTTCTTCTGCCATAAAATTACCATCAGCAAGATCTAAATTATCTCTAATATAAGTTCTTTCTTGTCAAGCTATACTCAGTGATGAGGGGTCCTTGGTGCTCTTTAAGCTTACTTGTTTTCTTGCAGACGTTTCATTACCTTAACGAGGTAACATCCTCAGTGCTAGTCACTGAAATGACTGCAAGGAAACAAGCAAGCTCAGAGAGCATTAAGAACCCCTCATTTCAACTCTGAGCTACAAATATTTTTCTTTATTATACCCAGTGAGATATATATGCTGGGATACATAGCACTACTTTAGGCACATAAAGCATTAAGGAAGACTCATAGATTTGGTTAGCATCCAACTTGAAGTGAACCTCACAACAAAAGCTTTGCAAAAAAAGGTTTCCACCGCAAGCTTGCCAAGACTCTTAGGCAACTGACATGGAAAGAGCCCTTAAGAAATCTGGAAATCCCTCTTAAATAGGATGCTACAGGCACTCTCTGAAGTCAAGCTCTTTCAGTCACACTGACCTTCTACCATGGCACTAGGTTGCCCTTGCCCATGGAGAGGCCGAAGGTAGCAGTGTTCCATATAGCTGTTGACCGGTGGGTTCATCGGATTGAACATAGTTTGTCAGAGGCTGAACACAATCAAAGGAACATCTGGGCAGGGTGGGCTGAAAATTGGCACTGCTTTCGTTGAAGAATCCAGACCTGCAAGAGAGACCGCTTGTTATTATATGTGTGTAGGGCAAAAGCATTTTATGTGAATAAGTATTTGTAAGCTTATTCCTGATGTATTCTACAATCATCTCAAGATCGGTCCAAAAAGCACCTGTCTGTCGGAAAAAGGATACTTAGTTTGTCACATTGTCAGGGAGAGAAAGACATTGGGATATGGTGGTTAGGAAGTCAGACTGGGACCTTGGAGTCTTAGATTCAAATCCTTATTCAGGCTTGAAGCTCACTTAGATATCTCCCAGGTGGGCAGTTCCATAGTAAGGTTTAAAAGGAAGAAGTAGGGAGTAAATACAGAAGCACTCCAAATGGAAGACAAAACAATCTGGATTCTGCCCTGTAACATTCTGTGAGTGAATCAAGATGATTCCTCACTCAGAAGCACCTTTATTCTTAGGGAAACAAGGACTAACCCTAACCCAAATATTGAAGAAAGAGCACAGCAATCATTTGGAAAGGCTTCTGATATAACACAAATCTTCTCTGCTATTAATACAGGTAGCAGTAGCACTTAGACTTACATACCGCTTCACAGTGCTTTTACAGCCCTCTCTAAGTTTACAGAGTCAGCCTATTGTCTCCCAACAATCTGGGTCCTCATTTTATTTACTTCACAAGGATGGAAGGCTGAGTCAACCTTGATCCGGATAAGAATCGAACTGCCAAATTGCAGTCAGCCGGCAGTCAGCAAAGTAGCCTGCAGTACTGCACTCTAGATACTGCATCACCATGGCTCAGGTAGTCCTTGACTTATGACCATAATTGAGCCCAAAATTTATGTTGCTAAATAAGACATCTAAGACATTAAGTAAATTTTGCCCCATTTTATGACCTTTCTTGCCACAGTTAAGTGAATCAATGCAGTTGTTAAGTTAATAATATGATTGTTAAGTGAATCTGGCTTCCGCACTGACTTTGTCAGAGGGTTGCAAAAGGTAATCAAATGACCCAGGGACACTGCAACTGTCATAAATATGAATCAGATGCCAGGCGTCTGAATCTTGATCATGTGACCATGGAGACCATGGTCACAATGGTCTTAAAGTGTGAAAAATGGTCATAAGTCACTTTTTTTCAGTGATGTTGTGAGTATGAACAGTCATTAAACAAACGGTTGTAAATCAAGAACCACCTATATGTATTTAAGCTTGCTTTTTCCTCAATCCAATTTCATAGGAGTCACAAATTTAAGTTTTACATGGTTAGCAAAACTAAGGTGACAACCTTGTGCTACATGCTGGCACAACAACGTATTGCCTACTTTGCCTTGGCTGGAGTTGGCAGGCTTCTGCAAAGATTTGTGTGCTTTATTAATCTCCAAATAGAACCACCGAATTTCCATTGCCGAAGACATCCATCTGCACCTCATTTGGCATGTATGGCAATAACCAGCACTGCTTCTGGATTCCAGCAGAGGGAGCTCGTTCATAACACTCTTAATAGAATCAGATTTACTAAAATAGTTGCCTAGCTTGTTGCTGCTAAAACAGGTTGGCTATAACATCCACTGTCGCTATATAGGCACAGCTAATTGTGCCATCTGAAGACAGTCAGAGCTGTAGTCCAAGGCATTTGCAGGATATGTGTTGGAAAAGATTAACTCTTTAAAGCCAAAGTCCATGCATAACAAATCTGAATATGTTTCCCTACTCTCTGTTAGGTACACAGTAACTCTGATCCTACTTCCAAAGCAATTGACAACCGTTAAGGGATACATTTCATTTTTTAAAAAAGGCAGATGGCACGATAGCTATTCTCTACAATAGGACAATTACCCTTTATAATCTACACTCTGAGTGCTTAATATTTGAAATAAAAATTGTTCAGCGTTCTTATTTATCACATTTTCATCTAACGCCTTAGAGCTAACGTTCTCTCCCATCTCATTTTATCTTCAAAACAAACCCTGAAGTAAATTCGGCTCAGAGATTATAACTGGTGCAAGATTAACCAATGAGGCTTTTTGGCTGAGTAAAGATCGGAATCAAAATCCCTCTGCTCTTAACTGTAAACCATACCACCAATTCTGTTTTGGAGTATTCCCTCCCCAACACATACTTATGCTTTTGTCCTTTTATTTTCTTTCATTTACCCAAGCAGTAAGAAGTGTTTGCAAAACAACCCAGAGGACAATCACAAATACAGTACGCATCTGAAATGCTATACGCCACCCAGTCACTTCCATGTCAGATGGGCAGCTGTATAGATAGGAGGTTTATGTGCATGGCTGGCTGAGGAACTCTGGGAATTGAAGTCCACAAGTCTTTAAGTTGCCAAGTTTGGAGAGCCTATTTTAGAATATAATTATAGTAATCCTTGGATTTCCTTCTGTGCTTATGGGCTCTGATCAGAGGTGGTATTCAGCAAGCTCTCACCAGTTCTGGAGAACCAGTAGTGGAAATTTTGAGTAGTTCAGAAAAACTGGTAGCAGAAATTTTGAGTAGTTCAGAGAACCGGTAGTGGAAATTTTGAGGAGATCGGAATACTCCCTCTGACTGCCCCCGCCCCATCTATTCTCTGCCTCCTGAGTCCCAGTTGATCGTCTGGATCTTCTTTTGTTGTCCTGCACAGGAGAATGGAGCTGGAAAGCAGGTTAGTGGGGTGGGGAGGGAATGGGGATTTTACAGTATCCTTCCCTTGCCATGCCCACCAAGCCACGCCCACAGAACCAGTAGTAAAAAAAAAATATTGAATCTCACCACTGGCTGTGATGATCCTGGTTCAGAAGCCCCATGTTTTTGAACCACATGCCATGGTTTAAGGGAGGTCTATGGCAGATGAGGTGATGGCTTTGGAGAAATTTGCCTTCGTTCTTCTGGAATTTTAGGATGAGGGTTTTTCCTCCATGAGTCTCCTGCTCTGGCTCCTTAGATGGCCCCCCTTTCCATCCTAAAGGCATTGTCACCAGTCTGGGCAATGAGCAGAAGTGCAGCTGCTGCACGGCATGGTGACCTTTGATCTTTTCCTTGCTGCAAAAACTATTAAAGATGGGAACCAATGTCTGGGCACCCCACTGGCTGCTTAGAAGGAACAGTGGTTAACCTCTTGATCACAGGAATGAGTCCTACAAGAGCAAGGCAAAAAACCTGGCTGTATAGAAGTGCTATTAAGGCTGATCTGTACCAGAGGTGGTATTCAGCAGGTTCTGACCAATTCTGGAGAACCGGTAGCGGAAATTTTTAGTTTGGAGAACTGGCAAATACCACTTCTGACTGGAGATTTTACAGTATCCTTCCCCTGCCACACCCACCAAGCCATGCCCACAGTGAAAATATTTGAATCCCACCACTGCTGTTCTTATGCAATTGTTGGGAGATGTGGGAGTTGCATGGGAATTGGCTCGAAAACTTCTGAAAATCAAGTGAGAAATGGGCATGATTTCCTGCAGTGTTTGGCTATTGCAGATGCAATAAGAGAAACACCTCAAAGCTGCTTCAAAAACGAAGGCCTTGTGCAACCTAGAGCAGCCTCAGACAGGCAGCAAGTACCTGTCACCAGAAAGAGAACACTGCTCGAGGGTAAGTGGCTCATCCCTGAGTGTGGTGGACCATGGAGACAATTGTGACGTTTCCCCAAGGCCCAAATACTTTGGGGGATGGTGCAAGGTGCTCTTTTTGAGTGTGGCAGCAGTGATGTTAGGGCTGAGTTGTGGACCGAGATTCTACTTCAGGTCCAGCCTAAGTGCTGCCGCCAAGGGCCACTGTTTAAGCTGGCCTAGATCTTTTATTTGCGGGTGTGGGGGGGTATGACAACTGGAGAATCAAAGTAGGCATTTTCCGAATTTTTGATATGCTGAGCCCAAAAGGCTCTAAGTATTCAATTCCTAGACCCGTAATGGCAGATTTATGACACACGTGCCACAGGTGGCATGCAGAGCCATTTCTGTGGGCACACAAGCCCCAGCCAAACTTATCTGCACTGCGCATGCGTGCGCTTCCCAGCTGATTTTTGCCCCATTTGAGGATGTTTTTGCCCTCCCCAAGGCTTGACCTCTGTAGCCTCGGGAGGCCGAAAAACGGGCCTACCAGAAATACCAGAAGTGCCGAAATGGGCCCGTTTTTCGGCCTCCCGAGGCTACAGAGGCTTCCCTCAAACCTCAGGGAGGGCAAAAACGGCCTCCCCCAGGCTCCAGAGGCCCTCCAGAGGCTGAAATTAGGTATTTCCGGTATGTCCAGAAGGCCCATTTTTCGGCCTCCTGAGGGTACAGAGGCTTCTCTTGAGTTTCTGGGAGGGCGAAAACTGCCTCAAATGAGCCGAAAATCAGCTGGGAGATGTGCACATGAGCAATGCAGATAAGGGGGCAGGGCAGGGGTGTTGCCCGTGTGTGGTGGGGTGGGGGGCATTGCATTGTGGGTTCCAGCGCACACGCTTTTGGCACACCACAACAGAAAGGTTCGCCATCACTGTCCTAGACTTTTTTTGGGGCTAGTTATGGTTCAACAGATTTTTTTTCAATAGACTTTTTTTGCTAGTTATTTTTCACTTTGAAGTCATTCCCGGAGATACTTACCAGTCTTCGGTAAACAAAATTGGCAATACGGTCAGATGCCCCAGAGCGGAAATATTTCTTATACTCCTTCCTTGTCTGTGAGGAGGATAAATATGTGTTACCAACATTCATGTTATAACAAACTTTTTATTCATACTTTTTGATGTTATCTACTCTCTGATATTTATCTGCTAAGATTTTCTTATTGTATAGTTGAATCTGTGAATCACCAGGTAGTTAAATCTGTGACTTTGTGCACAAAACATACAACACAGGACTGAACAATTGTTTCTTCCTTTTGGCTCTTGTATATAATATTTACATCTGTTGGTCTAATTTTTTTTTAAGGCACATTCTTGCACAGTTCTAAAGTTCTGGAAGTAGGTACCTAGTTGCCTTGTTTCCTTGTTTCATTCTCTGGGCCATTGTGGGAATTGTACTATATAGTCCTCAATTTACAAACACAATTGGGGCCAGAACTTCTGTTGCTAAGTGATGCAGTCATTTAGTGACTTTACAACTTTTTTTGCCATGGTCATTAAGCGAATCACCATAACCACTAAGTGAATCACAGGCATTAAGTGAATCCAACTTCCCCCATTGACTTTGCTTGTTGGAAGGCCCCTGGGAAGGTTACCTATGGTAATTGCATGACTCCAGGATGCTGCAAACTTTCATGCCTGTTACCAAGGGTCAATCACATGACTCCAAGGATGTGACAGTCATAAGTGCAAAGACTGATTGTTAGTCACTTTTTTCAGCACCACTGTAACTTTGAAGGGTTATTAACCAAAGGATTGTAACTTGAGGACTACATGAATATATGAGGGGTGACAGGAAAGAAGATAGGATCTCAAAAAAAAAAAGAATACCATTCACCAAGCTAGAACATCAAAGAACAAAAAAAGGGACGACTATTAATCCGCACAGTACTAATATAACTATATATGGATGTCCCTTTTGCCTCTTCTTTCAGAAAGCTGGGAAAAAAGTTTTGTGAATGTGGAAGCAACTTCTCCTGCAAAGTTAACGTACCTTTTAACGTACCACACAGATTCCCATAAGGCAGGGCTGTTAAACTCAAGGCCTGAGGGCCAGATCTAGCCCGGGTGGTATTTAGATCTGGCCCATGGGGCTGCCTTGGAAACAACAAAGGACTGGCCCATGGTGCCTCTGCCAGTGAAAATGGTACTCAGGAGGACCACATCAGTAGTGGGATTCAAAATTTTTTACTACCGGTTCTGTGGGCGTGGCTTGGTGGGCATGGCAGGAGAAGGATACTGTAAAATCTCCAGTCAGAGGTGGGATTTACTGGTTCTCCGAACTATTCAAAATTTCTGCTACTGGTTCTCCGGAACTGGTCAGAACCTGCTAGATATCAACCTCTGATCTGATATCTTTTCCTTTCTGGTATAGGGACGGTGTTCGAAGTGTCTTGAGCAGTATACACACACACACACACACACACACACCGGCTCTGTTTTCACTGGCAGAAAGCTAGCAAAACTAACTAAAAACAAAAGGAGAAATGTTTCCCCATTTGCATTTGAGTATCCAAGAAGGAACAGGAAAGGGGAAAGGGAAAGAGGAATGAAAAAGAAGGAAAGAAAGGATGAGAGCAAGGAAGTAAAAAGAAGGAAAGAGTAGAAGGAAGAAGAAGGGAGAATGAAGAGGGAAGGAAGGAAGGAAGGAAGGAAGGAAGGAAGGAAGGAAGGAAGGAAGGAAGGAAGGAAGGGAGATTATTATGAGAGGAAAGGAGGGTCTGAAGAAAGTCCTGCCTTAGCATTTGGCCACCACAGGTGCTCCTGACATGATTAACGTCGAGATGGCCATGCCCCCCACCCCAAGGTCAAACACAACCCTGATGCAGCCCTCAATTAAATCAAGTTTGACACCTGTACCATAAGGGGAGAAATTCTTGGGAAAGTCAATTGGTACTCATGTTATACTACAACAATAGGCAACATTCAAGATAGCTGTGTTACAAAGGCAAGAATTAATTCTAATTCATGAAGAAGAATTCAGCAAAGAAGAGTAGCAGGTTTATCCTGAAAACAGAGAATTAACTAAGAGGCATAGGGAGGGCTGATCATGGCCACTGTGCTGAGATCTAGGCATGTTCTCCAGCCATACCTGGTAACCTTTCCAGTAAGCAGAAATAGTGGTGACAGCTTGAGCACGACATTTCTGTTGCCTTAACTCTCGCAGGAGTTTACGAGACTGTAGAGAAAGGGAAAGGATAGATAAGAAACCTGAAGGAGCCCATAGAAAAAGAGAGAGTGCGCAGATTCCATTTTCATAGATTGCTTTGAGGCTGTTGTTCTAGTAATTGGTCTCTAAGGTGCCACAGGACTCCTTGTTGTGTAAACTGTGACACAGTGGACGTGTCAACTAGAGATTTAAGTTAAAATTCACTTCAAAAACCAGAGATCTACTTTTATTCCAAAGGCCCAGAAAAGAAAAAGAAACAATTAAAACCAGCTTTTCTTTCTAATCTAAAGTGATAGATTTTGTTCATAAGTAAATGTCAAGAAGCACATCCCTCAATATTTCAGAAACAGAATTTTCATAATGCACAGGCTTCAACCAGAAAAGAGCTGGAAGGGACCATGGAGGTCTTCTAGTCCAACCCCTGCTCAAGCAGGAGACCCTATATCATTTCAGACAAGTGGCTGTCCAGTCTCTTCTTAAAAACCTCCAGTGATAAAGCACCCACAACTTCTGAAGGCAACTTCTGTCCCACTGGTTAATTATTCTCATTGTTAGGAAGTTTCTCCTTAATTCCAGGTTGCTTCTCTCCTTGATCAGTTTCCACCCATTGTTTCTTATCCTGCCCTCTGGTGCTTTGGAAAATAAGTTGACTTCCTTTTCTTTGTGGCAGCCCCTCAAATACTGGAATCATCACAGCTATCACATCACCCTTAGTCCTTATTTTCTCTAGACTAGCCATACCTAATTTCTGCAATCGTTCTTCATATGCTAATTAAATTAACATAATAAAACCTAATATGTTTATGTTAATTTAATGTATAAAAATAAACAATTTTATATGGATAGATAATATTGTAGAATATATACTACAAATATAAATATATATTATAAATATAAATTATTTATTAACATAATTAAAACATAATTAATGAAACATAATATATTAACCATTTGAAAGACTGACAATTTGTTAATTTGAGAGAAATAATGAATTAGCTGGTACAGAGGGTAACATATGATAAGACACTTCTCCACTATGGTGCAAACTACATTTTTCAGATGGGACATTTGCAAGTATAGCATTGTGTGACATAAACTGTATTGCCACTTCATATGAATTCACCTAAAGATGTGTACAGGAGCAACTAGGTATTATAGAAACCAAGTTTCAGAAAAAAAGAAAGGACTTTTCATAAGATGTGAGCAGCAAAGTATAACTGGAAGCCTGTCATTAAGTACTGAGCCAATATGGAGCCAGTGGCTGAAGCAGTGGTTTCATTTTCTTCACCTCAGGTTTGGCATTTTGCAATTTCTTTTGATAGCATGATCCTATTGCGATTTGGAAATGGCTCAAGGTTTCTGGAAGTCGCTCTCATTCCCTTCATTGTTACCCATTTCTGTTTCCTGCTTTCCTGATAGGTTCCCACCAATTCAAATATCACAGGCAATGGTAAATAGGTTCTAAGGCCCTTCAAATTATGAAAATAGAACTGAAGGTATCACTGAAAAACCCAGGAATAACCAAGATTTTCAATACAATCAACAAAATCCTGCTGCATATTTTATCTAGCACAATCATCACATTAGCTCCAGCCCTGCACCAATTGTGATATCCATTTCCCATATCATTTCTTGTGCATGGAGCAGATTGGGGGAGGGGGTATTGAGTTGTTTGTTCATTACTATTAATGTCACAGACAAATGAACATCACATATTACATCTAGTTCTGCTCTGAAATTCTGCAGTCATTTACTGTACAACTGTGGTTGCATAGATATTTCAAAAACATAAGTTTTCAATATTCAACAAATTGTATGAAAATTTATTTATTCATTCTTCTAGTTAGCATCTTGGTAAAAACTAGGAACATTATGTTTAGGATATCTAAAAGATAGCAGAATTCAAAAGACTCTCCTATATTGACTATAATCAAAAGAACAGAATACTTTGATTGCACATCTTGGAAGATTTTGTTCTGTAATGGTTGAATAGGAAAGAAGGTGAATAAAAGTACATTTAGGAACACATTTCTTAATTACAAGTGTTAACTTTGCATTGAACCCAGAATCTTTAAGTGCCTGGCTATATCCATTACACAATTCCTTACCTTCCAACTTCGGATATAGGCCTGAATAAGAATAGCCGACGTTTTCATTTTTGAATAGTTCTTCCTTTCCTGCAAAATAAAATGTCTACTTTACTAGAGAGATACTGTAACAGATAGAAGGCAAACCAGTTTTTGTTTGATCCGCATGCATAGTAGCCAAAGATATTGTGCATACCAACATTTGCTTAGTTTCACCCTGGCAGAAGTTCCGTCCCACATGTGTGTGATCATCAGCCTATTGGATATCATGTGGCTACTGAATCCCACCCCCCAGCCTCAAAAACCCATTGGCTTTGTACAAGAAGTGTGATTTTATATGGTTTTTCAACATGAAAAGAGAGAGGAAAAGCACACACTATATCTTCAGTACATATGACATCCTGCCCGTTTAGTCCTGTTACTGAAATTAATCACATTAATAGAATATGGTCTGTAGCCCCTAAAATGTTATCCTTTCCTATTCTATCCGCATGCAACAGTGGGAGATGGATGCATATTCTCCATAACTTGCCACTAAGCAAACTTTCAATAATTTCTGGAGGCTGCTCTCAGCACAGAAGGTAAATCCTAACAGAGGTACACACCCAAGAAAGTATAGTGCAGTTGGGTGGATCTGGCACTGGTCCTTATGGGCATAGGCTACATAAAGNAACAGAGGTACACACCCAAGAAAGTATAGTGCAGTTGGGTGGATCTGGCACTGGTCCTTATGGGCATAGGCTACATAAAGATTTAAAGCTGAGCTGCCATGGAGACCTTTGCAAAACCAGAATAACAGTGTCGGGAGGGACCTTGGAGGGCTTCTAGTTCAACTCCCTGCTCAGGCAGGAGACTCTATAGCATTTGAGACAAATAGTTATCCAATCTCTTCTTTAAAACTTCCAGTGTTGGAGAATTTACAACTTCTGGAGGCAAGTTGTTCCACTGGTTAATCGTTCTAATTGTCAGGAAATTTCTCCTTAGTTTTAGGTTGCTTCACTCCTCGATTAGTTTCCACCCATTGCTTCTTGTCCTGCTTTGGAAAATAGGGTGGCTCCCTCTTCTTTGTGGCAACCCTTGAGATATCAGAACACTGCAATCATGTTCCCCCTAGTCCTTCTTTTCATTAGACTAGACCAGGGGTGGCATTCAGCAGGTTCTGACCAGTTCTGGGGAACCGGTAGCGGAAATTTTGAGTAGTTCGGAGACCAGTAAATACCACCTCTGACTGGAGATTTTAAAGTATTCTTCCCCTACCACACCCACCAAGCCACGTCCACAGAACCGGTAGTAAAAAAAATTTGAATACCACCACTGGGATAGACATACCCAGTTCCAGCAACTGCTCTTTATATGTTTTAGTCCCCAGTCCCCTAATCATCTTCGTTGCTCTTCTCTGCACTCTCTCCACCAAAATCAGTAGAATTCGCTTATCAAAAGCAGCTAAACATATACAACTCTGTGTCTGTTTGCTTCTTACTCTTTGGCCCCGAAACCAAGCCGAAATAAGGATCTGGCTCCTGCGCATCTCTTGGTAATTCTTACGACACTTCCATGCCCGGAAAGCTGCTTGGATTAAGGCAGCCAACTCCTGTACTCGCTGCTGGCGTCTCCTCTCCAAATCAAAAAGCTGTAAAGAAGGTTGGAAAGTCACCAAGGTAGACTGAGGTTTGATTACAGGTAGCATTTTACAGATACTCCTTGACTTAGGACCATAATTGGGGCCAGAACCTCTGTCACTAAGCAATGTGATCATACAGTGAGCTGTGCCTGATTTTATGACTATATTTAATACGGTTATGTGAATCACAGTAGTCATGAAGTAAACCCACATTTCCCCATTGACTTTGCTTGTCGGAAACCTCCCAGGAAGGTAATAAATGCAAATCACACAAACCAGAATGCTGTAACTGGCATAAGTTGCCAAGTACCCCATGTGACTGTGGGGATGCTGTGAGGGTTGTGAGGACCTGTTGTAAGTTACATTTTTTTCAGTACCATTGTAACTTCAAACAACTGTTAAACAAACAATCATAAGTTAAGAGCTACCTGTATTAAGCCTAATTGTTTAAATGTCAATGAATCCTATTCTTTGTGGGTTTTGTCTCAAGAATCTCATGAATATTGTGAGGATCGGAAGATTATTTCCTTCAAAATGTCACCTTTATCATTGTTTAGGAATGATAAGCCTCTTCTCTCCTCAACACATTCTTTTTTCTTCTTCCTTTTTCAAGTAAACATTTCCAGTAGGGCTATCAATTATAGGTGGTCCTTGACTTACAACCACAATTGAGCCCAAAATTTTATCACTAAGTGAAACATTCGTTAAATGACCTTTGCTCATTTTATGACCTTTGTCATGGACAGTCGTTAAGTGAATTGCTGCAATTGTTCAGTTAGTAACATGGTTGTAAAGTGAATCTAGCTTTCCCCATTGACTTTGCTTGCCAGAAGGTCCCAGAAGGAGATCACGTGACCTTCCCGGGACATGGCAACCATCGTAAATGTGAGTCAGTTGCCCAGTATCCAAAATGTCAATAATCATGTGAAGAAGAGGATGCTGCAATGGTCGTAAAGTGTGAAAAATGGTCATAAGTCACATCTTTCAGTGCCATTGTAATGGTCACTAAATGAACTATTGTAAGTTGAGGACTACCTGTAATATCTCCTTCAACACCTTCATGCAGTTTTCTTGGCATGGGCCAGAAGGGATTTGGCCATTGCTTTCTTGTGAAATGCTTTTTTGATTTAACTGTTTGGTCTGCAGCCTTGGGATTTCTTGATGGTTCCAACCCAGCGAATCTGATCCTGTTTATCGCTCTAGGGTAGTCAAGATTGAGTAGGTGTTGCCACTCCTTTCATTAGCTCAGTTGTAGGTTAATGTAAACTTTAGAAAACTACAATAAATTCCCAAAGAACTGGAAGAGCAAGTGGGAAGGAAGGCTTTGCCATTATTTTTTTGTTTTGTTTTAGAAAGGGATTTATAAGACTCAGCAGGAAGCAGTGATATACTTTAGATTTATTCATATCACACAAGATAAATATGAGCAGTTGCAGCTAAGCAGTAATTATTGCAACAGTGCTGGCGGGGTTGGCAATATTTTGCATGTTATTTCAGCACTTCTTTCCAAAACATTTGTTTCAATTACTTTCTTTTTCCTCCATATGTAATTAAACAGCCAAATCTGGTTGAGTGCATCCTATGATGATGAACAAATCTTTCACTGTGTAATCAATACACCAGTGGAATCAAAAGAAAGAGGAAGCAACAGCAGCAATCAAGGAAAGTGTGTGATGCGAGAGAATATAAAGGTAAAAAAATGGATTAGCTGCACAGACATATTTTTTGGAGGCATTTAAAATCCTTGCTTTCAATTAGAAAATTAAAAGTGAGGAATGATCCAGCATAAGTCCCACAAGCAAAATCTTCTTTTCCTTTTCCTTTTAATTAGCATAGCAATGTTGACCTCTTCAGCCTCCGTTGCCCTGAAGTACCATTAGCTCACCGTGGATGGGCTTCGGATGAAAATCTTGGTGTGTCCATAGGCCAATTCTTTGGGGTCAGTGGACAAACTGCTCAAGACACTTCGAACACCATCCCTGTACCAGAAAGGAGAAGAGATCAGATCAGAGGTTGATATTCAGCAGGTTCTGATCAGTTCTGGAGAACCGGTAGTGGAAAATTTGAGTAGTTCAGAGAACCGGCAAATACCGCCTCTGACTGGAGATTTTACAGCATCCTTCCCCTGCCACGCCCACCAAGCCACGGCCACAGAACCAGTAGTAAAAAAATTTGAATCCCACCATTGGATCAAATATTGCTGGAGTAGGCAAAAAAATGCTGTGGTCACTGGTTGGAGAACAGCAGGATGGCCACAGTTTCTATGCCAAATACAAAGCAGTATTGGTTATCCCACCACCAATCAAATTCCCCAGATGGAGACTCAATTCCCCAGATAGAGTCTTTATGGAGAATTGTGCCTAGAGTACAGGTAGTTCTCGACTTTATGGCCACAATTGAGACCCAAATTTCTGTGGTTGTGAGACATTTGTTTAAGTGAGTTCTTGTCCCATTTTACGACATTTCTTGCCACCATTGATAAGCAAATCACTGCAGCTGATCAATCGGTACCATGGTTGTTAAGTGACTCTGGTTTCAGCATTGACTTGGTTTGGCAGGAGGTCGCAAAAGGGGATCGCGTGACCTTGAGACACGGCGACTGTCGTAAGTATGAACGAGTTGCCAAGTGCTTGAATTTATATCGCATGATCATGGGGCCCGCTACAAAAGTCACAAGTGTGAAAAGTGGTCGTGTCACTTTTTTCAGTGCCTGTTCTGACCCAAACCTTGTTCCAAGTAAACAAACACCAAACAGAGGTAAAAGCAAAGCCTTTTAATGCTTCTCTGTGAGTTCCGTTAATTTACCGTTAAAAGGCTATTAAAACTACTGTAATTGTCTCTGATAAAAACAAGCCTTGCCAAGGTTGTACAAGGCTGCCAAAAGCACTAGATTAAGTTGCCAAGAAATATTACAAACAAAAAGTTGTCAAACACAAACAAAAATAGTCCGAACTTCCACAAGGCTTGAAGTGCAAGAACTTCTTTGTTTCCTGCAAAGAATCCCAGTTTCTCAGGCTGGCTTTTATCTCTTAAGGGAGGGGCCATTACCTTGCAGCCTTACTCCCGAGTCGCCCATGCTGCTGCAGCTGCTCTTTTCTACAAGCAGCCCTGCGCACATGCACACTGGGCACAGGTTCCTCAGGGTCCTCTTCTTCACTGCTGCCAGACTCCACAATCTCCAAAGGCAGCACTCTACTCCTTGATGGTCCTGGCCCCATCCCCACATCACACGCAGGCCCTCATCTGAGTCCTTGCTCTCCGAAACCTCAGCGTATGCACCTGCTGCTGGCAAACCACTTCAGTGCCACTGTACCTTGAAACGGTCACTAAATGAACTGCTGTAAGTTGAAGACTACCTGTCGTGTTCTCTGCAACCTTATCTGTTCAGCACAACTTTTCAATATTCCTTTGAGGCGCATTATACAGTATTAAACCACTGGCTTTCACCCTTTGGACCTTCTGCTGAATACTGAAGGTTATCCCAAGCCCTTGCGAACAACAACTCCAGCACAGGACTTTGACCTACCTTCCACTTCCTTTCCAATGTGGCCAGGTCTCCTTGCAGAGTATCTTATAACGTTCCAGACATGGCTCATAAGCCTGCCTAAAGGCATAGCCAGCCCGCCGGACCTGTACATTTTCCAACAGCCCAAGGTAGCGCACCTGTGCTCGGACCAGCCCATCGGTGAAAACAGCCGGCCTCTTGTTATCATTAGGCTTGATACACCTGACATCATAGGGAACATGAGCAGATCCTTGTTGAGACAATATAAACTAGTCAATACATTTGGCTAAAGCCCAATGCGATTCAATCCTTGTTGGAGTTCCTCGCTCTGAAGTAGGCATTCATTACCTGATATAATTGGGATTCTTGGAATAGAGGTTTTGCATGAGGGTGAACACAGAGGCTTTGAACTGAGAACCGGCTGTAGGTGGGCGCTTGAGTGAGGCTTTTGGGGGGTCACCTTCAGGGAAGAGGCTGCGTAATAGGGCATGCTTGGCCTTCCACATGGCTTGTGACAGGCCTCGAAAGAGCAGGTCGTTGTTCTTCTCAATGAATCCAGTCACATTGTAAGTTACCTATGGGAGAGACTGGCTTTAGACATGCCCTTTGGCAGGCACGGTGCTTCATCTAGCATTCTGTTTAGGAGACACATGGAAAGGAAGCATCGTGTTGACCATAAGATGGTTACTTACTCAATGTTCTGGCTTAGGCCCACCACTCTGTTCATCATTTTTCCTAAAGGGGGGGTGTCTCACAACTCATTTCTCTATGCTGCAAAGCAATCTATCTGCTTTTAGCATTTATTTATTATTTGTTATTATGCCTGGGAATCCCATGAAGGAACCCAGGGGGTGGTGAACATCCTGGGAACCTACTTTACTTTCTGGTAAATGGGAGCATTGTTTTCTGACTTACCATGTCAGTAATTTTGCCAGTTTCCAAGGTACCCATAGCAGCCATTTTATGAAAGTGCTCTCAGATTTCTAAATTTGTTCCTGCTCCCCAAACAGTCTCTGTTTCTATGATAAACTAGCCCTTATCTGGTTTCCATGACTATGAGTTTTGTTCCTGGTACATAATTCCTGTGTCTTATCCCATTTTTAATGAAACTGGAGATAATAAAGTTTGTGTAACTATGCCACTATAACCATATGCTCCTGGTTCCATTTGATTGAAATCCCTTCTTTATTATCTCTTGCCTTTACTTTATTTTTTTACTATTCTTTATTGTTATTCTGCATGTTGCATAATATTATTCACCCACAAAGAGATATATTTTAATGAGTATGTATGCGTATCTACATATGTATGAGTTCTTACTCATTCTAAATTTCTGAGTTCCACCATACATTTTGTTATCTATCCTTGAAAGATTCCTACCTGGCTTGCATTTCAGTCCTGACACAAAATATTCATTTAACTTCCCTGACTGAACTCTTTTAATTAGTTTTACAATGCTATGGATCATATCATTAATAATATTGAGAACATCTCCAAAGAGATCCAAGATCATCAAGTTTAGAAAACTAGGCTCATCTGCCCTGCATCCCCAGACTCAGTGGTCTTCCTTTGCTCTTCCTTCTTTGCTTCCAAGAATTGAGAAAGACTCCCAACACAACTTACCTTTCCAGCATAGTGTTGGATTCGAAAGCAGTTGATAGGCAAGCTGGTATCCATGATGTGCTTGGCATTCTGGGTAACTCTGCTCTCATAGCGCTGATGTTTCAAAAAGACCTGGTTAAGTTTGTTCAGGAATGTTTCTTCATTCACTTCTCCAGGGCGAAGGCACTCTTCATCCAACATAGCTAAAATTCCACTTTTATTCTATTAAAAGAAGTATCAATTACAATGCTGCTCTCCCCATATTTTTTTCACTCCTGATCTTGCACAGTATGAACAATTGTCCAAAACATCAGAAAAACAAGGCAGTGGTGATATTTGAAAAAATCAAAGCCCTGCAGCTCTCCAGACCAGCGGTTGCTGACCAGTGAGCCGCAGCCCACTGATGGTTTGTGAGAAAATTTTGGTGGTTCACAGAGAAATGTCATCCCCAGAGCACCCCCCAAAGCAATTACTGTATATACTCGCATATAAGCTGATCTCGCATATAAGCCGACCCTTTAAAAACTGCCCCAAAATGAGGATTTTGAAAAAACTCGCATATAAGCCGACCCCAAATACCTGGTGAACACTTTTTTTTTTCCAATTTGGGTCGTTATACGCGAATAAATCTGGCTGCCGACTTTGCGCAATGAGAGCCAAGACTCTCATCGCCTTCGCGGGCAGCGGCTTCACGCAATGAGAGCCAAGACTCTCATCGCCTTCACGGGCAGCGGCTTCGCGCAAGTGAGAGCCAAGACTTCATCGCTTTCGCGGGCAGCGGCTTTCGCGCGGATGAAAGTCTTGGCTCTCATCGCGCAAGCCGCTGCCCGCGAAGGCGATGAGGAATCTGGCTCATGCATGAAGTCGGGCAGCCAGATTTATTCATGTATAGCCGACCCCCAATTTGGGGGAAAAAAAAAAAGCGGTTAAAGTCGCTTATATGCGAGTATATACGGTAATCCAGGCTGCAGGGAACACAAGTGCTGCGCCCTCACATGGCCTGCAGGAACCCTCCATGCCCATTCATTCTATCCTGCAAAACTTGCCTGCCTAAGTTGCTATTTTTCCTTTTCCCAACTATCAGCTGTTTTGCTGTGCCGGAGATTTAGATTAGCTAGAAAGCAGGAAATCACTTTATTTCTTGCTTTCTAGCTAGTCTTTGTCTATCTACTTGCTTTTAAGCAGAGCCAAACCTTCCTTAGGACTGAAGCTTCTATTATTCAGTGCAGACTCACTGCAAGCAAATTTTATGTGACAGACTCAGGTAGTTGATTGGCAGATAGATAGATTCTGAATGATTCTGTGAGCAACTTAATCTGCCTGCCTGCTTTGCTGATTTTGGGTAAAAGTTGCATTTTTTATATATAAAAATTCAATATTTATATAAATATTTATATATTTACATATAACCATGCCCAGCCAGTCACATGACACCAAGCCATACCACAAATTAGGCCACACCACAGAACAGGCTAAGACCATTTGAATCCCACCCCTGCCTCTGGTGTGTTTGTGTGTGTGGTGAGTCGTGTGTGTTTGTGTTGTGTGTGAGAGAGAGGGCTAGATGATCTCTCTTCTCTCCTCTCTCTCTCTCTCTCTCTCTCTCTCTCTCTCACACACACACACACACACACACCCCAACGTCAGCAAACCACCATCAGTCAAAATTCATATTAGTGGTCCCCAGGATTTAAAATTATGAATTTGGTGGTCCCTGAGGTCCAAAAGGTTGGCGACCCCTGGTCCAGACCACACTACATATTGTTGATAGGGGCTCCTTGGAGCTATGGAGAGATTTGGAGTGGGGTGCGGGCTCACAGAAAGCTAGAAAATCTTCCCCATCAATTTTTCAAAGTTATTTTATCATAGATTCTAAGCCAGTATCCCCCAACCTGGACATAGGTATCCAAACTTCCCTAACTGGCATGACTATTTCTGGAGATTGAATGCCCATATCTGGAGGATGCTAAGTTTGGGGAATAATGATGTGAGCGATCACATTTCCAATGATTTATGCAGATTTGCATCCAGGTTTCTCTAGTCAGAGTACCAACACTGTAACACATTCCAAAGACTCTGGACACTCTACAGGCACCAACAAAAAGAATAGATTTGACTGATACTGGCATTACCCCTGCTTCATTCTCTTTTGTTTTGAAAGCAACTTACGTCTTCAATCAAGTTACAAATGATGCTGTTATCAAAATAATCCACATGGGTCCAAGTAATGCCCTGGTTAGGAGAGAAAAAAAGTTACATCAGCAATGGAAGGAAGTCTTATGGTACTGCTTATTACAATGTGTGTGGAAAGCTATTATGCCACCTGACCAAGGCAGAGATGTGGCAGGGACAAACTCTTGATACCAACTCCTGGTTGATCAGCTGCCTCTAAATCCGAAGCAAAGTTTGCTGGAGAAAGGAGAAATCAGGAAATCACCCACTCATGCTCCAGAATTGCCCAGGAATTTAGTTTCTTGTGGTTGATTGCAAACTGAGCGCTTACTGAACCGGTAGAATCCCACCCCTGCTCTCAGTGTACATAAAAATACATTCATCAAGAATTATAAGATACAACACTTACTGTACTGCTAGTCATAGGATATTAAATAAGCAATCAAAATCATACCAGGAAACTAAATAAAACAATATAAATTGTAAAGATACAAGCAACAAGGTTATAGTCATAAGTAGGAGATAGGTAATAGGAAAGGTGAGAAGAATAATAGTAATATAGTCTTAGTAAATAGTTTGACAGTGTTGTGGGAATTAGTTGTTTAGCTGAGTGATTTCTCAGTTTCCTTTTTTGTTACATTTAATAGTTCATATGATTTTTTAATCTTTTAAAAAACTTTTAATAAAACTGTTCTTAAAAAAATAAATGAGAGGATTGTTCATACCTTTTCATCACAGCTGTAATTGTGAACAGTCACTAAACAAGGTAAATGAGGATTACCTGTAGAACAAACTGGCTCTCCATGATGGACTACAATACACTGAAATGTATTTGTCCTGCAGATATTACTTCATTTTGTATCACCAATTTAGCCAACTCTGCCATTTCCTCCATTGTGTAAAATCTACCAGAACCCCAGATTATTATTTTTTAAATATTCCATTTAACCTTGAGTTTAAGGAGGACCTCAGCACATTTGGATTACTTGGTCTTTTTGGGGGGCACAGAATATGAATATTTCTAACAGTGAACCAGACCCAGAAACAAAATAATTGGCTACCTCACGAATGTATTCTTCTTGTTCCTCCTTTAAGGTGAGCAGGATGAAGATCTGCTGCAGTTTCTCATTACAGTAATTGATAATGAACTGTTCAAAACTGTTATCCTGGGAAGAAGAGACAAGACAAATATCAAAAATTAAAGTCAATAGGCTAAATTTGTAACCTATTGTGTAGCTAGGAGGTCTTATAAAACATTTAAAGTTTTACTTCGTTCAACAAGCCTGATTACCTGTGTGGCCAAAGAATTTTATTGGAAAAGGAACTGTCAAACATGGGAAAAGTCCAGGCAATAAATGAATATAAATGTTTATTGCAAGTTTATGTGCTCTACAAGAATCTGAAATCCTGAGTCAAGGGTCTTCAAACTTGACAAGCTTAAGACTTGTGGACTTCAACTCCCAGAATTGCTGAGCTAACATGATTGGAGGAGGAATTCTGGGAGTTGAAGTCCACAACTCTTAAAGCTGTCAAGTTTGAAGACCCCTGTCCTAAATCAAAGTTAACTGATGGTAGATAAGATTTAATGGAATTTAAGGTAGGCTAGAATTACTCTCTTGTGGGCATGAAAACTACAGACCAATCTCACTGTGTTGTGTCACATGCAAAGTCATGGAATCAATCATTAACCATCCCTTCCACTTATGAGTCAACACCTATTCTCCAAAAAACATATTTGTTTTCAGAGAAAAAATTGTCCAGCAATCTTCAACTCCTATACTGCAACACATATGGACTTATCTACTTGAACCAGGTAAACTGGTAGATTGCAATTTAGCATGGACTTCTCAAAGCCTTTGGTTCAGTACTACATGACAAAACTACTGACCTTATAAGAACTGAGCGCTACTCTTTGCCCAATGATGTAAAATATTCAACACTCACAACAATGTATGTCCTTAAAAAGCGACCTTGATTAGTAATCTGAATGGTCAACACATCTGGTCAAACTCCAAATCTCGCCACAAATGCTTCCTTCCTAACATTGGTAAATAGTAACCAAATACAAACTAGCAATATGACCCGGTTGAGTAACCTCAACTCTTCAAGGACCTTGCAGTAACTCATATCAATAGACTAAGAGTGCAGAGCTCCTGTCAAAGCAATTGCCAAACAGGCTTAGTGTTTATAAATCGATCTTACCAAAGCTTCTCCACTGAGAAAATATGAATTGCCTAACTAAGACATACAAAACTTTGCCTAAACAATATTCGAATAAGTTTCATTCAATCGTGAATCTGCACGTGTTATATTGTAACTATTAACTACACATTGAGTGTCTAGAAGGTATTTCATGAGAAGAATACTACAGCTCCTGCTACACAACGAAATATCCTATATAACCGAGCTTGAGATTTTGGGCCTTGGACCGACCTTGACTACGCCAACCTACAGTGGACTAAGCGTAGCACACAAAATTATCTGCTACAATGTCCTACCAGTCAATGACTACTTCAGCTTCAACCACAATACAAGAGCACACAACAGATACAAACTCAATGTAAAGCACTTCAAACTCAATTGCAGAAAGTACGACTTCAGCAACAAAGTGGTCAATGCCTGGAATGAACGACCTGAGTCTGTTGTTACATCCTTTAACCCCCGCTCCTTTAACCTCAAACTATCCACTATTGACTTCACCTCATTCCTAAAAGGTCTGTAAGGGATGTGCATAAAGTGCACAGTCGTGCCTATGAACCCTGTCCTTTTGTCCCCATTTATTCATACCTATTTGCTGTATTCTTACTCATGTTTATACTTATACCTATTATCTTGTAAGCGATTGACAAATAAAATAAATAAAATAAATAAAATAAATAAATGAAAGGATTCAAGGCTGATGATTGCATTTGAACCCTCCCTTCGGCTCAACCTGGTCATCTCCTACAGCATTCTACTGGAGAATTACTCTTCAGATCTGGCAAGGATGCCTCATTCATTCATTCACTCATTTATATTATAAAATTTCTACAACACCCATCTCACCTAAGTGACCCTGAGCAGTTTACAGCATTATAATAAAACTTCCAAGTAAAGATAAAAATCAAGGTACAAAATTCAAGCGACGAGCAGGTTAATAGGCAGTGGTATCCTTAGGCCACCAGCTATCTCCAGTGTTACATCATATTTTTAGACCCCCATGCTAATTGCCAAAGGTCTTAACACTCTTCCGGAAAACCAGAAGAGTGGCTGTTCAACCAATGGAACAGCTTGCCCTTGGAAGTTGTGGGAGCGTCATCACTTGAGACTTGCAAGAAGAGATTGGACTGCTATTTGTCAGAAATGGTGTAGGATCTTCCGCTTGGGTGGGAGGTTGGACTAGATGACCTAGAAGAGTCCTTTCCAACTCTGATTATCTGTTATCTGGCTCACTTTGCTTCTTTGAATAAGGTACCTTACTCATAGAAGGGTTGAGGGCTGCCAAAGTCTTCCTCTTAAATCCCACCAGTCAAAACATATTGACTGATAGGATATGCAGCATGTCTTCCCGACTTGATGGGATGGATTGATGTAATTGGGGCAAGATGGTTCCTCATTATCTTGGTCCCATGCCATGAAAGGCTTTAAAGGTAATGACCAACACTTTGAATTGGATCTGGAAGTAAACTGGCACCCAATGCAGCTTGCATAGGTGAGGTGTTATATGTATCACCATATTTCTCAAGTGTTCTTCTTTTGTCCTTCCTATGGTGGGATTCAAATTTTTTTTACTACTGGTTCTTTGGGCGTGGCTTGGTGGGCGTGGCAGGGGAAGGAGACTGTAAACTCTCCAGTCAGAGGTGGGATTGGCTGGTTCTCCGAACTACTCAAAATTTCTGCTACTGGTTCTCCAGAACTGGTCAGAACCTGCTGAATACCACTTCTGTATCTTTCCCAACAAGATATCATGGACATCAGGTTTTAAACAAAGTTATTAGCATTTTACAGGCTCAATGAGCTATTTTCTCACCACATGACCAAGTTTAGAGTTAATTACTTTTTAGAAACAACATTGGTCATAGCCTGCAGGATTAGGAACAATCAGCTGGAAATCTTCTATCCCTTTGGAAGTTCCAAAATGGATAGAGAACAGCTTCCTCTCTTGATTACAGGCGAATGAATCTGTCTGTTTGGTTTCTCTAACTTGTGAATCTGTCAAGTTCAGTTCTTACTATTTTTGCAGATTGTCAGTTTCATTTTGTCAAATTTTTGATTTTTTTTTAAGGTCACACTAAATAAGCTGAAATTTGGTGCACAAATTAAGAAAACATGCATCTCTCTTAAAGCAGCCACATCTTTTCAAAGCCTCACAGTATATACCTTTGAAAACTGACTCAGTCTTCTGTTCATGTCCAGGAAGTGCCTTGCATGTACAAGTATGCAAACAGGTAGGAGCTTCTCTGAAGGTAGGAAAACTCTTGTCCCTTTCTGAGGAAAAGGCTGCTTTGGTGCTTTGAAGTGAGGTGTTTTTCTCACACCAGCGCACTTTGCAAAGGCTCCTTTTACAAATGCTTTCTACAGTTCAAACATAGCTAGCTAACCTCCCACATAAACAACACCCACCACTCATATTGTATAAATATAGGGAAATATTGATTCATTTCAAAATAAGCTAGCATGTAGGACAAGGGTCTTCAAACTTGGGAAGTTTAAGACTTGTGGACTTCAACTCCCAGAATTCTTGAGCTAACATGACTAGAGGACGAATTCTGGGAGTTGAAGTCCACAAGTCTTAAAGCTGTCAAGTTTGAAGACCCCTGATGTAGGATGTGTGATTGCAGGTTGTACTATTGCTAAAATTGATAGGTTCTCATAGCAAGTATACATCAGAACATGACCTAAATTAGTTTGGAATATTTGAATCCTTTGTGATGTGATGTTTTTCAGATACACACAGACACACAGGCCCACAGACAGAGACCCACACACTTTAAAGCACCAGTAAATCTCAGCTAATTCTGAAACCAATTTGAAGTTCTTTATTAAATCCATGTGTTCAGGAAGAAAATTCCAGGAATATCTTTACCTGAAAAATCTCAAAGCCATATATATCCAGAACACCCATCACTTTCTTCCGCTCAGTTGTTTTCACCTAAGAAGAAGGGGTGTGTGTGGAAATGAGGATTAGTTTCAAAGAATCCCAATGTTCTGAAGGTATCCCCAATTTTCTCTTTTAACCAGGGCCATTACTTGTACCTTGAACCCAGATTAGGAGTACCAGTTCTAGCATAGAAGGGAAAAAAACATCCCACACTTCATTGTTATGTTCCATCTTATTCCAAGTAGCTGCAAAGTAGCACATATGGCAGACTTGCCTGGCTTGGGTCCCTACAGTTTGGATGTGCTATTGCTCCTATCATACACTGACAGCATGAGCAATGTGCAAGGATTATAGTCAGGGGTGGGTTTTCAAAAATTTTAGCAAAGGGTTCTCTTCCCAGTTGCTGGGTGGGAGAGCCATGGTGGGCGTGGCCTAGTCGGCCTCCTGCACCATGGCGGGGGGTGGATGTTTTTGTCCTCCCTGGGCTCTGGAGGCTTTCCTTGAGCCTCTGGGAGGGTGAAAATAGCCTCCCAGGGCTCCGGAGGCTCTCTGGAAGCTGGAAACAGGCCCATTTCCAGCCTTTCTGAACTTCCAGACTTCACATGCATCCTGCACTTACCTGCATCCAAAATGGCCCTCGTGGGGACTCCTGGGAGGGGAGGGGTCAGGTGAATGGGAGTGGGATTTTGAGGTTTTTCAAACTGCACAGAATCTTAGCTAGGGGATCTCCCAAACTCCTGCGAACCCCAGCAGCCTACTCCTGATTATAGTATGTTTGAAGCCATGGCACCGACCCTCTGGAACATCATTCCCATTGAGGTTAGATTGGCCCCCAACCCTATTGGACTTTTGGGGAACCCTGAAGACAGGGTTCTGTCCCCAGGCCTGAGTCCATAGCTGTATGGAACTGGTGAAATATTACTCATAAGATACTCTCCCACATTTTGCATTTCATGTTTTGCATTTTATGACTAATGGTTCATTGTTTTTAATTGTTTTAATTTGTTTTTTCCTGGTTTTTGTTACTGTTGGTTTTTATTTTTATTTCTGTTTTCAACTGTGAGCTAAGTATGAGATAAATGTGGCTGTATAAATTGAATAAAGAAAGTGGCGGTGGCAAGTGGCAATATGTGAAGTGACATGGCATGGTAGGCTTCGTACCAGTGGTGGGATTCATTTCAGAGATTCAGACACTAGAGTAGTGGTGGCTAACCTTTTTGGGTTCCTGTGCCAAAAACTCACGTATCAGCACTCAGAAGGCAATGCTTGCACCCCCACGCCTCCTATACATGCCCATGCAATCCCCACCCACCCACTCCCACCGCTCCCTCACCTGCACTATGCCTCACAGCTGATTTTTGGCCAGTTTGAGGCTTTTTTTCGGCCTCCCAAGGGCTTGAGGAAGGCTTCTGCAGGCCGAAAACTAGCCCGTTTCATCACTTCTGGTATTTTCAGAAAAAGAGGAAGTGGAACAGGGCTAGTTATCAGCCTGCAAAGCCTGTAGAACCCTTCTCAAGCCTTTGGGAGGCTGAAAAACACCTCAAACTGGCCGAAAACCAACTGTAAGGCACGCACATGCCCAGTGAGGTAAGTTTGCCTGTAGCTCGCCTGCTAGCACAAATGGTTCCGCATGACACCTGTGCCATAGGTTCGCCATCAAGGCACTAGAGTTATCCATTCAGCACTGAAATGCAATTTCTAGCCAATTGTGAAAGGGATTTGAATATTGAAAGTTGGTTTATACAATTCACACAATTAAAAGAAGTAAAAATAAGACCAGGGCCTGAAATTAGAAGCCCCTCTGGAAAGCAGGAACAATTAATGTGTTGTTTTCCAATTTTTTATCCTCTCTACAAGCTAAAGGAAAAGGTGAGGTTGAAAGGAAGCATCTTGCCCAAAGACCCTCAGTGACATAAACAGCCAGTAGGGAGCAAAATGTCTGTTTCTACTTGATAGGAACTTCTGAATCCTTAATGGGGATCCTTAATGTAGTTTCTCCATCTGGTAAACTAAGGCTGCAAGAGGCAGTCTTAATATCTTCAAGACAGCCCAGGTCAGCAGAAGTCACAAGAACCACTCGGAAGGAATCAAATAACACCTTTTTCAATTAACAAATGTAATTAAAAGCCATAAGGTATTGTGAGCTGCAGTTCACTTCATCAAATGCTGCCCTATGCAGCTGCAATTCACAAAAGTTTGTGGTTTTTATTAAAATGTGTTAATTGGAAAAGATTCTGTCTGCTTTCTCTTGATTTTTTGCACCATAATTTGATATTGTTCTCCTACAATGTCATCAAGAAATCTATTCTATTATTATATGGCATTGAAACAAAATCTTGAAAGTTTTGCTGTTTCTCCTTTTTATACCAAAGAGAATCAAAGAGGGCAATTTTTAATTCCTTTCTCACCTCTCCCATCTTTCTAGGCTATGCTGCTGTTTTCATAACAGCTGTTGCATACCTTTTAAAAAGCTGTCTTTGTATGACTGGGACATCTTTGTGTTCTTTTCCATGGTTAAAGCTTTAATTTCTATGCACCTCCTGCCTTTTCAACAAAGGCTGAAGACTAATAGAATGGTCTAGCTATGCTTGTCCAATGCAGTGCCTCTGGGTGTCCCAGATTACAATCTGACTTAAAAGGCAATGGCCATACAGTTTGAGATTCCAAGTGTTAGCTCCATACCAAGTTGATGAAAGCTTTCTCAAAAGATCTCATTCAATTATAATGAATGGAATCTAAATATAAATTAGGAAGAAGGGGTGAGGCATACTCACTTTGATGCTCTCGTTGATCCTGTTAATAAGCCAATTAAAGAGACGATTATAAATGTTCTTTGCAAGAGCATCCCGCACATAGTAACCCTAGGAGCAAAGACAGTGGTGATTAGCAGTGGTGGAATTCAAATATTTTTACTACCAGTTCTGTGGGCGTGGCTTGGTAGGTTTGGCTTGGCTTGGTGGGTGTGGCTTGGTGGGCATGGCAGAGGAAGAATATTGGAAAAAAAACCCAAACCCTTCCCTCCTCACTCCAGGGGGAAGATTACTGCAAAATCCTTCCTCCCCACCCCAATAACCTGCTTTCCAGCTTCATTCTCCTGTGCAGGGCAACAAAAGAAGACCCAGCTGATCAGCTGGGACTCGAGAAGAAGAGAAGAGATGGGAGTGGGGCCAGTCAGAGGTGGTATTCCAAACTACTCAAAATTTCCGCTACTGGTTCTCTGAACTACTTAAAATTTCTGCTACCGGTTCTCCAGAACTGGTCAGAACCTGCTGAATACCACCTCTGGTGATTAGTCATTCAGAAGTTAAGAAAGAATAAAAATTGTGTGTGTGTATGTGTGTGTGTGAATTAGTTCCTGCCCTTGGATTAGAATCATTCCAGATTTAAACATTCATTGGACGTGTCTACTGTTCATGTTTAAACTACATTTAAAGTCATTTTAGTTCCATCACTTCCTCTCTGCATACCCATAAAATTTGCAGAATCTTGATATCCATTTTTATTATACAGAACTAATATTCTCATAGAATAGAATAGAATAGAATAGAATAGAATAGAATAGAATAGAATTCTTTATTGGCCAAGTGTGATTGGACACGCAAAGAATTTGTCTTGGTGCAAATGCTGTCAGTATACATAAAAGAAAAGATACATTTGTCAAGAGTCAAGGCCCAATAGTTGTTCAAAGCAAGATGGTGCAACAGAAAACATATACATTTATACACAGAATGAATACAAACAATTGGAATTTGGTGAGTAGAGGCAGATAAATTGTTTGGTTCCCTATTTTTTTTCTGTTTGCTTGTACTGTACAACTGTTTCTATGCTGCTGTCTTTCTGAATTTAAGCCTGTTTACCATTATAAAGCTACAACAAACATTCTATTTTAAATAACATCTCAAAATCCCCTAATGCCACTGTCCGTCTAATTGAGATTCTTCTCACCAAAGGCCCTAAAAAAGACCACTGTTTTCATTGCCTTCCAGGAAGTAAACAGGATGAGGGCCATGCTGACTAGAATTGGCCAGCTGTTCCAGTGAAGGGGCTGGCTGTAGGCTACACTGGATATTAAGAATACGGAGAAAAAAAAACCTGGAAGACAGCCAAAGCCTAGTGTGTTTGCCTAGAAAACTATGTGGACATGCAATCTCCCGGAGTTGAGCTCAACTTGAAAGAATTGTGTTTCTTTCCCAAAGAAATCATATTCATGATGAATTGTTATTTCAGTTTGGTTCTGTCTCTTCTCCATTTTTTTCCTTCATGCCCTTCAAATTAGCTTGTCTGGCACCTAATTAATCCAACAGTTCCTGTCCAGCTAAATTAAATTCACATTAGTCAGGCTGTATTTTTCTTAAGGTCAGATAACAAAACACTCATCATACAGTGACCCATATTAAAACAAGATAAAACATATTTCAAGAGCAACATAATAATGAAAGTTGCCTGGGCTTTCTCTCTCTTTTCAAAGACTCCCTGGAATAAGTTATCAATCAACTTATATTAGCCTGCTGATTCTTCTGGAGAAGAAAACTAAATCCAAATATAGTGTTACCTGCAAATATCTGAGTAACTTCAAATGTCAGGCATCCAGTTGTTTTTACAAGACGAACCTATGCTTGAAGTATGCGTTATGCTGAGTACCCTGCACAAGGAGCAGAATGATCACAACTAACAGAATTATCTCAACTAACACTTCTGCTTGGAAACAGCCATATTTCAGAGATCTCATGTACACAAACCCTCCCAACACTTACTTGTGAGACATTCAGGGATGTCACCACCTTATCTTGATGGGCTTCCACTGTTCGAGAAGACAAAGCTTGCTCCAGTACTGTTTCATCCAGATGGATCAACTGACAGATCTCTTGTACCACTGTAGAAGTAAAATATGGAGGAAACAGTACATGCAATAGTGAGTCCTAGCAAGGACGGTTTGAACAGAGAGAATCTGCATTTTGATAGGTTGCCCAATGGAACTCTTAAAATGCAAGTTTCTCTTCAGATAGTAAAACAACTGTTCTTTTAAAAATATCTATATATTTTCTCTTTACATAGAATAAGTGCTTAGTGAATAGCGTACTGCCTGGGTGCTATCTTTTTTTTTACTCTATTCAAGAATCTGACCAACTAACGGACAAGAGAAATGAGGGCAGATAAGAAAGGCATTCAAGGAGGGCTGACTTAGTTCTCTTGCAGGCAACTGAGATTCATGACTTATGACCCGTTTAACATCTTCCTTGGGCTCAGCCTGATCATCTCCTACAGAGATTGTCTGATGTAACAATAGCAAACTGTTGCAGGTGTCTCTGGCTTCATCTCTACTGACTGCTGGAGGCAAAGTTGGAGAAACTCAAAAATGGATGGCACATATTGCCTAGTCTAATATTAAAGAAGGGACAGCAGATGTAGCTCTTTGGCTTTGAGTGGAAGAATAAGTTCCTCTGGAACAATTGATCCGAGAAATACATATGGCCTCCCTAAGAGCCTTACATTATTGGCTGTTTTCCACAAGGCAGCTGATGTTATGTGCAACTTCTAATGCAAAACTGTTTTCAAGGTGATGACAACTTGGCTTCTCTGTGTCATGTGCCCAGGAATGAGATTGTTAAGACAACAGAACACTGAAGCCCACAAGAAGTTTTCATTTGATGCCATGTAGCCCTGGAAATGGTCCTTCTCTCCTGCTTACCTTTGTCACTCTGGATAACACAAGCTTGTGTCCCGCCAGCTTGAAATTGTTCTCCAAATTGCAAATTGCCGAGTTTGAGGACAACTGCCGCCACCTCCAGAACCTCTGTCATCTCTGAGGGTGTGAACCCAATGCCTCTCATGGCATCCTGCATGAAAGAAGTCCCAGGGAAAAGCATGAACCTCAGAAAGAGCACAACTCACCTCTCTCTGCATCCAAGGAAAGCCGTATGTACCTAATAACACTGAGATAGAAAGCAAAGTGAAATGGTATTTTTAGGGAATGCCCGAATACCCAGTGAAAAGAACATATTGCTCAGATTGCTCAGTTACATAGAGTTCAAAAGACCTCGAGACCAGTTTGTGGGTCCAAAGGAAAATAATTTTAAAAGTGGGGCCTGTTATTACAGGGCATGTTGCAGTGTACCAGAATGGCTTCTGTTTAAGAAGCTCTGGTTCAGGATAGTGTATTTTCCTTCTACCCCTTTTCTCTGTTTCTCCTCTGCAACAACCAATCAGTATTTTCTGACCGTGGGGCATAGTCAGTTTCCCATTAAAATTTTGGGGGTTTTTGGGGAGTGGGATATTTCTTCCTTCATTTTCTTCCAAGTTGTTTTGCAGTTCCACAGATCATTGATTTCACCAGCTGGCTGGTGTCCCCCTCTTTTGTGTGTATGTGTGTGGGGGAGGGTTAGTGTGGTTTTGGCAATGTATTTATTTATTTATTTGTTTGTTTGTTTGTTTGTTTGTTTATTTATTTATTTGGTTTGTCAGTTGCTTACAAGATAATAGGTATAAGGATAAATATAATTATGAATACATGGATACAAATAAAAGAAAAATAAAGGAAAGGGGTCTTCCGGTTTGAGCTTCTTCGGCGACAGATCAAAACCTCGTCTCTGCAAGACTTCGATCCATGCTCGCCGCTGGAGTGCCCCAAGCTGGCTGGTTTCGGGGCTAAGCCACCCCGTAGAGGTGGTGAAGAGGGGGGAGACTGCCTGCAGGGTTGAGGAGAGCCGCATCTGCTCCTCCCCAGCTGGCAATTACTCCCTTTTCCCGAACAGGTGGGTGCAGCCGGTAGTAGGAAATGGCCACCACAAAGAAGAACTCACCAGAAAAGAATGTGCAGGAGGAAGACAAGAAGACAAAGTTCTGGTTTGACTGGGTCAACAGCTAAAAGCAAAAATAGGTCCCCTGAATTTAAGCTTAACAACATTTCCCAAAGAAGATTTGAAGCTGCGGAAGGAGAGAGATAAGGAAAAGAATCAGGCGTTTTTTTTTCTTCCCTCCTTATACTGACAGCGAAGCAGAACTTAAGCAGAAATTTGAGAAAAAAAAATCCACTTTGAATTAATAGGCATCTAAGCTGAAAATAAAAGTCAATGGATAAAAAGGATTTCTGGACACTTTAAAAGTTTTTAAAGCTGGAAGAGAAAAAAAGAAATACAAGGGCAGTGATCTGGAAAAATGGAGGAGACTGCCTGCAAATTAAGAATGGGAACTGTAATTAAAAGGAACTCACAGTGAAAATTTTAACAAGATTCCTCAAAGATACATTTTAATGGAAACTTGGCAACAAAATAAATAGAACCCCAGGAGAAAGAGAAAGTGAAAAAAAGAACAAATAGAAAACAGCCTGTGATTATTTTGGATTATTGGTGATTTTTTGTTTTTTTGCATCTGGGATGACAAAAAATTAATGGGTGGTTGTTTTAAAAGTTTTTAAAATGTATCACTCTTAGAAGAACTGGAAATAGAACTAAAAATGGAAAGAAGATGCACAAGAAGGGAGAAGTCTTTTTGGCTTGTGTTTCAATTCTTAGAATATGGAGATCTGGAACTAGAGAAGCAACAAGAAACGCTTGCAGAACAAGAAGACTGGGACAAGAAGAAAGCCATCTTCAATGATCAAATAATTTTAGTGGGGGAAAAAAGAAAGGGGAAAGAGAGTGAAGTTTAAGACTAAAAAAAAAACACAAAAGAAGGACAATTTGAAAATATGTATAATATTAGAAAGCCAACAGAAAGGGGATTTACAGATGAAGAGTTAGAAGTAGAAAAAGAAAGACCAAGGAGGTTTTTAAAAGGGGAGGGAGAAGAGAGAAGGAAGGAAGGTTAGGAAAAGAAGTGGAAAAGACAGAAAACAAGAAATGAGGAATACAGGGAAAGATATAAGGATTGTAACCAATAAGTTTGTAGCAAATATTCAGAAAATTATGATGATAGATAAAATTATCTTATTGTAATGTAGTGGGGATGTTGTAATAAATAAATGAATTAAAATGACTTGAGAGAATTAAAAGGACATTTTTTAATTGTTAGGTAATATTTAGTAAAAATATAAGTAAGAATATAAGGAAAAAAATTAACCAATGGAAAAGTTTATAAGTTGCTCCTAGGAAGTAGGATATTTCAATTGAAAAGAAATGTTAAAGTATATAAGATTTTAACGCATATTAATATAGAATTCGAATTGGAATGGAATGTGTGTTTTATTTTACATATACATATAATTTTTTCTTTTTAAGAATATAAATGTCATTTTAAGAATGTACCCAAGCAGATCTGATTGGAAAGTTATGTATTATATGAATTGCTATTAATCTTTAAAGCATACAATGAGCTTAAATAAGAGTTTGAATGGATAAAATTAAAGGATATAAAGGCGTCCATACTCTAATTGGTAACTACAGGGAAAAAAAATTGCTATAGAAAAGATAAATATGAAATTTGTTAACAGACAATAAAAAGTATAAAATATAATGATTTGATTGAATTTGGGATTGAGATAATTGAAACAAAGTTGAGAGAAATTAAAAAGGCGAAAAAAACTATCTAGGAAATATAAAAATGGTAAATAAGAAATGGAATAGAATATAAAAATGAGCCATGAAATGAGTTTTTGTGTCTGTATGAAGAAAGTGGATAACCAGGGACCATGCTATTTTCAAAAAGAAGATGTTTATTGTATTTTGTCTTGGGAAAACTCAAATAAATTTTCAAAAGAAAAAAAAAAGAAACCAATAGGACAGGACGTAGGCAACGTTGGTGCGCTTTGCATGCCCCTACAGACCATCTTAGGAAAGGGGTTGAGGTCAATAGTAGACAGTCTAAGGTTTATTTTGCAGTTTTAGGAAAGAAACCCACAGAGTCAGGTAGAGTATTCCAGACATTGACCCACTCTGGTTGCTGAAAGTCGTATTTTCCTGTATCAAGTTGGTGCAGTTTAACCTGAGTTTGCATCTATTGTTTGCTCTTGTACTGTTTTATGGTTGAAGCTGAAGTATTCAATTGACAGTTAGGACATGATGCAATGTAGTGCATTCTTTATATACCATATTTAGAATTCGAACCGAGGTGGGCATATTTCTGGTTTTCTTGGTCTAGATATTTCGAGTTCTGATACATAAAGGTATTCTGCAACGAGTAGAGGAGTGGATAACTCTTCTTGTGAAATATTTCTGGACTTTCTCAACTGTGTTAATATCAGTACGTAATGTAGGAATCCAACTCTGGATAATTACTAGCTGCTTGCATGCATAGTTTTTCTTTTGCTCTACACCAATATAATTTATATTATGTCTTTCACAAAGAGTATAATATTACACATACCTGCACAGCTTTGAAGTTGCCTGCATCGTCAATGCCCTGCAAGCTTGCAGGTTCCTTGTTGAGGTAGTTATAAAGGCTGAATTTTCTTTCAAGTTTCAGCTGTTCTGTTGAAGAGAAGGAATTGTGAGAACAGAGTCCTGAGTATCACCCCCTCCAGTCAAGAGGGGTTTTTTTTCCAGATGCTATACAGGCAGTCCTCAATTCACAACAGTTCATTTGATGACTGTTCGAAGTTATTTTAAAAAAAGGCACTAAAAAGGTGACTTATGACTGATTTTCACATTTATGACTGGAGCAGCATCACCATGGTCACATGATCAAAATTCAGACACTTGTCAATGGGCTCATATTTATGATGGTTGCAGTGTCCCGGCGTTTTGTAAGGACCTTTTGTGACCTTCTAATAAGCAAAATCCATGGGGAAGCCAGATTCATTGAACAACCATGTTAGTAACTTAACAACTGCAGTGATTCACTTGACAACTGTTATACAATGGGGCAAAACTCTCACTTGGCAACAGAAAACTTGGGCTCAATTGCGCTTGTAAGTAGATGATTACCTCTAATGTCTTTTCGGTTCTCCTGTGCCAATCAGTTTCAAGCTAAAGCAGACATTCCATATCTTGCCTTTAATATGACTTGGTATTTTGGGCCGAATGTACTGACTTGCATAACTCCATTTACCACAATCTGATATCTTCTAGCTGCTTTAGACTATAACAACCATGGCCAGTTAACATGTTGCTGTGGAAATACGATGGAGATTGTTGTACAATGTACCTGGATGGGAATGTCCCACTCTGGTTCCTGCTATTCCGTGCCTTCTCAGCTGCTGGGAAGAAATGGTTCAGCACGGGAATGAGACAACTTGCTGCAGCCAACTCACCATGGCCAACTCACAACGGCCAACTCATTGCGGGACAACTTGCCACGGCCAACTCGCCATGGGAAAACTTATGCAGGACCATTTACCAATTCTATTTAATTATTTAAAATAAATAAAAATTATTTTAATTTTTGCCATTTGCATTTCATTCTGTCCCTTCTTTTGCATCCTTTCTTTAATGATTCTATTCCACCAATTTTTTGATATTAGTATAACTCTTGTCCCACAGTGAGTTGTCCTGTGGCAAGATGGCCATGGAGAGTTGGCCATGGTGAATTGTCATAGACCCATTTAACACAATGGTTCTCAACCTGGGGTCCCCAGACCCCTAGGGGGACCGCAATGTCAACACAGGGAGTCTGCGAAGACTTGAAAAAATGTTATGATTTAAATCTCAAGTTAAGTGTTTTGGGACTGTGGTCATAATCTATGGCCATTTAAAGAGGGCCCATGGTGAAGAAAAGGATGGGAACCATTGGTTTAGCATCTTTGGCTAGCCACGCCTCAAATGAGTTGAGAAGACTCAACATTTCCTGAAACAAGTTTTCCAAATTCCAACAATAGATTGTTCCTGCATTCCCCTTATTTCAACCTCCCCCATCTCATGTCCCTTTCTCATTTTGCATATGTGTATGTGTGTGTGTGCAAAGAGGGGGATTAAGGGGACTAGTCCCATCCAAGTCAAGAGTGAAGACATACTGAGCAACTGGTCTGAGCCTCCAGATAGTAGTTGGTAGAAGATATGGAAGTTTCTCTCGCCCCTCACATGATGCACCACTCGGGATTTCTCCAGCAGGTCTGCAAGTAAATACAGGACAAGAATGAAAAACAAAAAGGAAAACACATATGCAGGGGTTGGGAGAATTTAAGGCCAAATTGCTCCCTCTGATGTTGTGGATGGCAGGAACATGTCATCCATTAGCCAAGGAAGACCATGGCACTCTCAAGTTCCAATAAGGGAGAATATTTGAAGCTCAGGGTTGAAATGAGCAGACTTTGGTCCTCTCTGAGGTTGCTTGCTTTCAAGTTCATTATCTAGTGTGTCCCCCTTTCCTACTTAATTCATTCGTGCTGTTATTACTATGTGACCACTGCAGTGCAGGCATTAGAACAGGGATGGTAGGCACATTGGCGTGTTTATGCACGCCTCCTAAAGACCTCTTAGGAATAAAGTGAGGTCCATGGTAGACCATTTAAGGTTAAAGTTTTGGGGGGTTGAGGATGTAACAACAGAGTGAGGTAGTGTATTCCAGAGATTGACCACTCTGTTGCTGAAGTCGTACTTGGAAGATCATATTGTATATAGAAGTTCATACTCACAATTGTTAATAACACCACCCAGAGGATCGCCTTTGAAGTCAAACTCAATATCCATGTATTTTCCCTGGAGAGAAAAAGAAACAGGGAGGGACATTTGGACCCAAATGAGAAGCCTAGAATCCCTAATGAATGTGACGGCTTCCCTGCTCTTTTTTCTTCTTTTGCTTTGGGCTAGGCTAATCCAAGGTATTGCGTGGACATATAGCTGGGTGGATTTAAAACTTAACTCTCTGAAAACAGAGGAGTCTGGTAGTATTTGAAACTCTAATCTACTAATTGTGATGTGAACAATAAATGCCTCAGCAGGTGGCAGCACCTGAATGATCTTGTTTGCAGTTGGAAGCCAAGACAACTTCTGCTTGCATGGGAGATAACTACAGCTTTAGATTAGACCGGCCCGTTTCTGTGTTGTTGCCTGGTTGTGTCCAAGAACTCATCAGGAGTTGATCTTGATCGAAAGAAGAATTTCGTATTTTAAAGCTCTACATGGAGTAGTTTTTAAGGTGTCACAAAACAGTTTGTTGGTTTCGTTGCACTGGTTCGACATATTTATTCTTCTGGAAATTGTTTGAAGGCAGTAACTAAGGGTCAAATGAAATATGATATGTATACATTCTGCAGTGCACACTTAAAAGTTATATATGGGATCTAGATGAGAGAATTGGCATGAGAGGGACTTAAGATAATTCTCCTTTCTTTCTTTGCTCTAAAGCCTCATTACTACAATGTGAAACATGTTGTTAATGCATTTTCGTTGTTAATGCACTCTAATGAGCTACAACATATCCAATTAGAAATGCATTTAAACAACGTGTTGTTGTTTTTTCTTCTGTGACAACCATTTCACGGGACAATTTCATTATTATCTATATATATATATAAAAGCCAAGTACCACTCACTCATCACGAAATCTCCAGAATCGTAAAGCCTACAAACTTAAAATTTGGCACATATGTCCCTCTTGGCTTCTAGGTGCTCGCAATGAAAGAATTTTTTAAAATGACCATCAGATCATTCGTGTTTCTTATACATTAATTAACACGCTCTGATGCTAAGGAGTTCTGATCCTCTTCCCCACTTGAAAAGAATTCTGTTCAATCTGCCAGTTGTCTCACATTCTGTTACCTCAGTTCAAACTGGCAAATGTTCCACTCCTTCACTCAGGAGTAGTCTGGGGCTTCTTACAGTACTAAATGTCGGTACCTCACCAAAATGTCTACGCCTTCCACCTATGGAACTGCTTCCAGATTCAAGGCGGTGGGAGCAATATTCCCTTATGCATTTCAATCCCACCAACCACCACTGATTGAGCCAACGGACTGTGAACTGAATTTCTCCTGCATAGCCCAATCACAAAGTTTTGTTGCAAAGCACGGGTATCCAGCTGTTTTCTATGGGGAACTGGCTATAGAATACAACAATGAAATGTTGCTCTACACAATAATTATTTTAGTAGATTCCAGGAAGTGCTTACATCATTCACTCTGCTCTTATGAAGTCAGGGTAAATGTTAAGTGTGATTTAATTATAGAATTGAGTCACAATTCCATATCCTGATAATTCTAATCTTTAAAAAAACAATTAGCCTTCAAAACAGCAAAAATTGAATTGTATACCTGAAAAAGTCCAAGTAAGTTTGTGTGTGAGACAGAGAAAAAGAGAGAGAATAAAAAACCACTTCCACCATTTCTAAAAGTAAAAAGAAAAGGCTTTATAAATCTACTTGCCTGTATGATGAGCAAAAGCAGAATAAATTATGCAGGATGTTTAATTGACCCTTATCATTTATGCAGGCCGAATCATCCCATTTTTCTTTGTGCACCACTTGAGTTGCATAATTGTGATGCAGGGCCCAGGATTTGAAAAGATTGTAAATCTAGACATGCTCCCAAGTCTAGATCTATAATACATATCTTCTAAATATTAGAAGTTGTGCTAGATTCACTCAGTACAGTAGTAATTCTCCATCTAGTACTTACAAATCGGGAGGAGTTGTCATTGCGGATGGTTTTGGCATTCCCAAAGGCTGAAAGAAGAGGAACAATATCTCAGTTCCCTAGGAATAATTTTGTAGGCTAGCCTAGCTGTTGGCAGCACAGCATTATAAAGCCTTGGGGCAAGATTAGGGAGGCAATATACCAGTAAATACATATACCAGGGGACCCCAAAATGCTGATCTCATTGACCCCTTCATGAAGTTTCAGATTGTTCAAACATATTAGCCAACCAGTATAGCCAATAAGCACAGGGGAAAATCCCAACCAACATGTTGAGGATACCTCTGGAAAAGTTGGAAAAGATCAGTTTGTTGTAGCCAACTTGCTATGGATATCTTGCTGCAGGACAATGCACCACAGAAATGCAGGATAACTCAGTGCAATAAATGTTATCCACCACTGTTTCTTTGACATTATTTTCATTGACAAAAATGGGAATAATGTCAAAGAAACAGTGGCAGGTAACATTTATTGTGTTCAGTTATCACACATGGAATTTTCCATGGTGAATTGGTCCACTGTGGCCATGGTGAGCTGTCCTGTGGTGAAATGGCCATGGCAAGTTGGCTGCAGCAAAATGATCTTTTCCAACTTTCCCAGAAGTATCTGCAACTTGTTCATTGGCCACAGCAAGATGACCGTAATGAGTTGGCTGTGGTGAATTGTCCCATTCCAGAAGGAGAGGGAGGGAGGGTCTTTCAGTTTTTCTTATTGTAAAGGAACCAGTGCTCCCATGATTGCAAAAAGAAAAAAGAAAAAGTGAAGGAACATGTTTTAAACTTGGGTTTAATCCTTGTTAGCCCAGAGCTTTCTATGAATGAGCACTTTAGAAATTGAAATTATAAATAAATAAACACATTTCCTCCTCCATGTCTCAAATAGCATGTTTATTTGATGTTTTCTCACTGACTGGTAATGCTTGGCAGGAGCAGAAGCTAACCAGTGCCCAAGCTCTATTAATCCCATTATCCTTTAAATTTAATTCATTTATTTAGCATATGGAATCTATAGAGGTCACGCAATCACTGATATACAAATTTAGTTTAAATAAAATGTCAGCAAATATGAAGATATAGATGTTGGACAATATGGGAAATAATATATATTGAATTAAGATAAAACAATCGTAAAATCATCAGAATATGGAGTCATAGAATTGCAACGGGATAGATGTTATAATTCAATATCTAAAGAAGCTAACCATCTAACTGCTTCTAGTGCAGCTGCAGTGAGATCATCCCAGGTACCCTTAAATTTCCATATTATTGAACTATATGTGTTACAGTTTGTTTTGGTGCAGCACAGATGCATTGCCATTCCCCACTTAAGGGGCTTTGCCTTATAAATCATGCCAGTGGTAAGTTAGGGATTGCCATTATGGGCAGCAAATTTTATACAGTACTGGTATACATATATTTGCCAATTCAAGAGCAGGAGAACAGGTCTTTGACTCAGCTGTGAAGAAAAACTTTATCAACTCCTTCTTATAACCACTGCAAATGCAATGTTGGTGCTCCACTGGGAAATCTGCACTTTCTCAGCCGTAAAATACTGTGTTTTTGCATTATGGGAAAAATGTGATAACAGGTAATGGCCCAGTGAATGCCTATAAATACCAATCAGTTCCTATAGAATTGATCCCTCCCTTTCTCACCCCTTACAAAGGCTGCAAGTACATACCTTCCAGGACAGGATTGGACTGTAGCAGCTGTTCCTTGACACGATTCACTTCCTCCCCTTTCCCACATACAGCTGCCACATAGGACATTACTAACTTGCTGGCCTCTAATGAAGAAAAAAAATGCGAACAGCATAGAATCTGTGAGAGAATGATTTGGTAGGGATATTTAAAAAGACTCAATTTTGATGAGGTGGATAGGACATAAGGCTAGAAATCAGTAGGCAATGAGATCTAGTCCTTTCCGAGGCATAAGGCCAGCTAAATCCCGATGGACCAGTCTCTCTCTCTCTCTCTCTCTCTCTCTCTCTCTCTCTCTCTCTCTCNCTCTCTCTCCCTCCCTCCCTCCCTCCCCCCCTCCCTCCCTTTCTCTCTGCCCCGAAAAGGAGGCAAGGACAAGTCACTGCCAAAAAATAGTTCAGGGATTCATCCAGATAGTCACCATGACTGTCTGGAAGGGTCAAAAAAGAGAAGAAAGAGCATATAGAGAGCCTAGGTGGCTCAGTGGTTAGAGTGCAGTACTGCAAGCTACTTCTGCTGCAGCCAGCTGCCTGCAATTTGGCAGATCGAATCTCACAAGGCTCAAAGTTGACTCAGCCTTCCATCCTTCTGAGGTGGGCAAAATGACTCAAGATTGTTGGGGCAATAGGCTGACTCTGTAAACTACTTAGAGAGGGCTGTAAAGCACTATGAAGTGGTCTATAACTCTAAGTGCCATTGCTTATATGTTATCCTGTCCTATTCCTTACTCAAGAAAAATCCTCAATAGAAATCCACTACTAAACAATCCCGAATGTAGGTTGCTATCCAGGCCCAGAGAACCCTTTCTCTTTCTCTGCAAAGAGATCCACAGTTTAAGGCAGGCTGTGCCACTCCTTAAGCCCTCTTAAATCATGAGGAAATTCCTCCTTATGATTATAGAATGCATTTAAAACTTCAGTCTGAATTGCTTTGTAGGTATCTGGTTATTTAGGAAGGAGAGAGAGCACATCTATTAAAGCAATGCATGTGAATTAGGAATATATTCCGTGTGGAGGAATGATTTGCATGTAACTTGCCACCGAAGCAGTAACAATTGCTAGAGGAACTCTCTCCAACCTGGTAGTCTCAAATTGGTTGCAAAGCTACTTCTATCATCCCAAGGAATGTAGCAGGTAGGATTTGCTGACTAGGGATGAGGGGTACTCTGCCCCTATACAACACAGACTGTGGAAGTTTGCTTAAATTTGTGGACATCTGTCAGTGCCACTAAACTAATTCTAATGAACCACTTTGCCCCTGCGTTCCCCCTCCTGCTTCTATATTCTGCTTCATTGATTTGTGAAAGCTCCTATTAAAATGTATTTATTTAAAGAGAGCCCTTCAAGAGTGGTCTGCTCCCATACTATTTAGATGACGGTTGAAAAATGTATTGATCTCTGCTCATCTCCGAATGCTTCAAATACACAGCTCCTAACACTAGCAAAAAAAAAGACAGAAAAAGCAGAATTACAAATGTTTAGGCAAAATTATCAGAACATCCTTCCCCTCAAAGTTTGAGGATGGGATAAAAGGATTGTGCAATGAATCCTCTTGCTTTGAAGACGTTCCCAGCTTTTTTGGTGTCTTCAGTCGCATCCCCCAGCTGTCCCTGCAGTGATCAACTCAATGACTGACCCCACCCCTGGTTTTCTCCTGTTCCTTCCAAGTTCCGCCAAGCTTGGTTAGGAGTTGCCTCTTGTCGATGCTTTCTTTTCTCTATGCCCTTCTTGAGGAACCCAGAAATCCTTACTCACCTGTTTTGCCAGCCCCGCTCTCACCAGTGATAAGGATGCATTGATCTTTGTCTTGATTCTTCAATGAGTGGTAAGCATCATCGGCAATGGCATAACTGGGCAAACACAGGGAGAAGAATGAGGAGGGCTGTTGCTTTGGATTCCCCCAGGATCTGCCTTCTCCCTCTCATCCCCTGGAATCCATTCCTGAGAGTTCTTGGTGTGATAATTCCCACTCCGTTCCCTTCTCACTTACATGTGAGGTTTGACAGCAAAGAAGTTGCAGTTCTTATATTCTTCCACCGTTTTTGCTGAGTAAATGGGCAATGGCTGATATGGGTTCAGGGAGATCACCACATTCCCAATGTAGGTCTGTGAGGCAGAAATAGGTTGTTCTCATTAGTAAGATGGCAGTGCTCAGGCTGTAGTAGGTGAAAGTGTCAAAGGTTGGATCTGTCCCTTTGTCCCAAAGGTGCTTTTTCAAGAGGCAACTGGACTTTCTGGTTTTTCTTTGAAGATGTTTCTCTTCACATCCAAGAAGCTTCTTCAGCTCTGAATAAGCTTCTTGGATGAGAAGCAAAACGTCTTCAAAGAAAAACCAGAAAATCCAGTTGTCTCTTGAAAAAGCACCTTTGGGACAACCATGACCTGGATGACTGAGAATCTCCATAGACATCTGTCCCTTTGGTTCACCATTGCTATTTGCTTCTAATCCTATTCCTACTCTGGTTCAGGAAGACCAGGAAGAACCAGGAAGAAAAGAAACCTCATTGTTATGATCTTCTTCCTCACCAGTTTTTTCTATATGGCAGGCAAACAGACTTAGCAACTGAAATTTTGGGCTCAATTGTGATCGTAAGTCAAGGACTACCTGTACTAAATAGGAGGAATCTGGTTAAGTGGGACCCTGTTGTGGTGGAAGGTAGTCTGGAGTCAGAGGAGGGAGGGGCTGCATTCCAGAGAAAGAAGAGGCAGCACAGTTTAGATAACTTGGTTGGGATAAAAAGGATCAAGTCAGATCCTCCTAAAAGTTCTCAGGATATGTTTATAATGATGCAGGTAGTTTGCTTTAGTTTGGCAAGATTTCTGTCTATAGCTGAGGAACAATATGAAATTCATCATATCTTTCTTGGTTTGGGAGCCTTGACATCTATCAGCCCTACTTAACTGGCCTTTCCCTTGCTGCCTTTTCCCACAGCTCCTCCACTTCCCCATCTTCCCTCTGGTCCATCTTGTCTGATATATGGTGATTCTAGAAGAATAAATTCTCGTGGTACCCATCAATGGACATTGTATTCCAACTTTGTCTCCTATTCGAGTCCAAGCCAGATCTTATTCTATTGCTCTCTTACTGTTGTGGATATTCCCCCCCCCTTTTTTTTTGTTTTTTTGAAATCAACAAAGCTTGGCAAGGTGCTGGCACCTGCCATGAATGAGACAAGGCAATTAGGCTCAGTATTTTTTCCAATGATCTTCTGTGCTAGGCACAGTTAAATCTGGATGTAATGGATTTTTTTTAAAGGAATAAACTCCTATGAGCTGGGATCTTTTTATTTCAAATTCCTTATTAAATATTTGTGTACTCTGTATAAATAAATGGCAATGATACAAGGAACAAATTATTAGTACTTAGGAGGTACAAGCAAGTTAACTTGAATGTTTCCATTAATATTTGCATTGCTATTAGTTATTCTCTGCTGACTATGCATTGTATTTTCTTAAAGGCCAATTCTACCTTGGCTTTTAAAGCAGAATTTATTAATAAAAAGAGACCATGAAAAATACAAATATTATTAAGTTGGAATCCCCTTAATGTTTCCTAGGGTGAATACAACAGTGCAAAGATACTTCTGAATAGACTGTGCACAAAAGCTAGTTTGATGTAGAAGTGATAGTGCTGGCTTGGAAATCAGGAGATGGGGACTTGTAGGCTTCCCTTAGGCATGAAAACTTGGGTGATATGGAATTCTCTCTCAGCTCAGCTCACGTCACAGGTTGTTGTTGTGGGGAAAATAGGAGACAGGAACATTGGGTATATTCACCACCTTGAGTTATATCTAGAAAAGGCAGGATACAAATATAATAATAATGATCATCTTGGGTGCAATCCCAAGATTTCTGAAACATTATTTGAATACCATCGGCATTGACAAAATCAACATCAATCAAGTGCAAAAGGCAGCTTTATCTGGAGCAGTTTCATCCTTCGATGGTATCTTTAAGACCATCTAACAACAATATCCGCCTATCTCAAGTCTTGGGGAGCACTCACTAGGTAAATGAAAATGGTAAAACCAGTCTGGCTGACTGTGTGACCAACAGTAGTCGTCGTCGTCGTAGTAGTAGTAGTAGTAGTAGTAGTAGTAGTAGTGTAGTGATTCATTTCAGTTGTGAGAGGTGGCTGCTCTCAAAATGGAAGGTGTCCTGTATCTGAGGGTTTAATCGGTGGAAGTTGTCCATCCACAATAAGGAACAGAAGATACATGGATCCTCTTCCTGTTGAGACGCCCTGTTTTCCTTTTATAGCACTTTCTTTCATTTTGCAGCAAAATCGAATAATCAGCCCCTGAAAACGTTTAGGAAAACCACTTGGCCCTTTGTGTTGGTTGTGTTTTTCCTTTTCCTTTTCAGCATAGTAATGGTGGTTGTGACAGTGAAAGTAGTTGCTCTGATCACATGCATCATAGTAGATCTTTGCAGGCTCTAATCTTTTTGACCTAAAGCAAAAAGGCTCCCAGATCAGTTGTTCTCTGTATCCCTCCCATCTCCACTTACATAGATTTCTTGATGTTCAAAGCGTTTCTTCAAGTTCTGCATCAATGTGTCTTCAGTCAGTGGCTCCAACAGCACCAGGTCTCCTACACCCACAGAGTCAAGCACCGCCATACTCTCCATGGTTTAAGAATGGCCAGGATTCCAAAAACAGAGGAAAGTAACCTGCAAGCAATTGAGTCACAGGTTAAATCCAGATGTTTTTGCCACACAATCAAAAGCTCTTCACACAATGACTCATGAAAAACAATTGCAGATTCTTGGTTTCATTCTTTGTACCAATGACAATCCACAGATAACAAAGTGCAAAAAAAGAGGAAGCATAAAGTATGAAACCCAATTTGACTTTTACAACAGTAAAAATAATCAAATTATTAAAATGATCTAGGGCACTGCTTGACTGATTGTGCAATTGAGAGAATGGCACATAAATAGATGTTTTGGAGAAGGATCCCAAGAATACCAAGGACAACCAAGAAAATGAACTGATGGACCATTGAACAAATCAATCCAGCATTCTCTTGATGATCAGATTCAAATTAGCCTATTTTGGACACTATGCGAAGATCTTGGTCTCTTGAAAAGGTTATAATGCTGGGAAAAATGGAAGGAAAGGGAAGAAGAAGATGGTAGTAGGATGGTAGATAGACTCAATTACAGTGGTAATAGGCTCCATTCAAAGATCTGAAAGATCAGATTAGAGACAGATTGCCATGGAGTAAAGCCATCCATCAGATTGTTAGGTGTCAAAAGTGACTTGATGACATCAGTCAATCAATCAATCATATAAATGGATATCTTTGCAAAATAATTATACTTCAGACTCTAGACAAATTCCGAATTAATATCTCTCTTATATTTATTCAATTTATTATCTGTCTCTAAATTACACTACTTCCCGAAACTTCATGTTATGAGCAAAGTTCCATCAGTCATTACATAGCTAGAATACTATTTCCTTTTTATACACCACTTTTAAATTTATTATCAGTGGAAAGTCACTTCTCTATTATGATGCTATAAATTTACAGTTTGGCTACAGTGAACAGATTTATCACAATTTTGTCAAAAATTATTCCAGATGGGAAATGTCCTTTAGTAGTTCATATTTTTTTTCTAAATAGACAGTTCACAAGAGATTTGATCTAAGGATAATGTATAAATTGCAACACAGATGAAATACACTAACTTTGGACAGTTCTATGTATTATCAGGAGGTGAGGCATTTTGAGGAGCAAAAAAATGTATTTCCCTCTTATAAAAAGAGTATTTGCTAAAGAGTCAACAACCCAGTGATGGGATTCAGCCAATTCGCACCACTTTGGGAGAACCAGTTAAGTTTCTCAGCAGTTTGGTGAACTGGTTGTTGGAAGAAATCATTAGGACAGAGAACCAGTTGTTAAATTATTTGAATCCCACCACTGCAACTACCTCATTACAGACTTGATTGATTATAATACCTAGATACCTGTATCCTTCTAATGATTCATACATCTGCAATACTTCAGAACATCATTCTAGATGTTCATGATTCCAGCAAAGTATGTAATGGGGGGAAGGACAACTCCACAGATGCAGGCTTTGCCTCCTCTCACAGAGAAATGCATTAGCATACAGTGGCGGGATTCAAATTTTTTTAGTACGTGTTCTGTGAGTGTAGCTTGGGGGTGTGGCATGGGAAGGTTACTGTAAAATCTCCAATCATAGGTGTTATTTGCTGGTTCTCTGAACTACTCAAAATTTCTGCTACCAGTTCTCCAGAACTGGTCAGAACCTGCTGAATATCACCTCTGCAACCATACCATGAACATAACGCAGAAAAGTCAGTGAAAGCACATATAACGAGAACCAAGCCGATCTTCTTTTCAATGTGCCTATGCAGGATAGATAGCACTGAAATCTGAAATGGACTATTAACACTCCAGTGCATAACCTCCAAAGAAATGATGACTGCATATACTATATTCCACAATACAGATAATCTTCATTTAATCATCACAGTTGTGACCAGCAATCGGTCATTATGTAAAGAGGTTCCTAAGTGGATCCCTTTCAGTCAGGTTATGGGACAGAAATAGCATTGGTTGCATTTGCTGATAATCTCTGGCAAGAGTGGGATAGGGGTCATGCCCCCATCCTCTATCTCCTTGATCCCTCAGCAGCCTTTGATATCATCCATTATGGTACCCTTTTGGGCTAGCTGCAGGACTGGACTTGAGACTGGGCAGTCCAGTTTTGGCTCCTTTCACCAAGCCAGTCCCAATCAATGTCAATAGGAAGTGAGAGAGCCAGCCCATAGCTGCTCCTCTGTGGTGTGCCACAGGGCTTGGTTGTCAGCATTCCAATGAAACTCCCCATTTCATTCAGCTCTCAGAAACAAAGTTCATCCAAGTAAAAAATTTATCGAAGAAGTCATATTGGCACATCTGGGAAAACCTGAATCTGGGAATTCCGAGTTTTCCCTTCCTAATTGAAAATCAAAACCCCATCCCTTGCACCCACCTGGTCCAATGGTCCAATCCACCACCATCCCAACTGTAGATATTCCTCCAGATACTCCTCTCCAGGTGCAAGGTACATTGTCCTTGACTCTATGAGAAGAATGTTGTTGTGTCTAATCTTCCACCTCTTTATGAAATCCCCCCTCCCAAATTCCCAGGCACTAATTGTGGCACTCTCGAAGCTTCTAACTAAAATATGGCTTCCAAGGCTGACATTGGTACTCTCTCCACTCCTTGAAGATATGTAAATGTCAATTGAGATTCTTAGTTATTCCAAGTCATGGTTATCCCAAAGGTGATTTTCTGAAAGATAACTGGATTTTCTTTGTATTTTTCTTGAAGACATTTTGCTTCTCAACCAAGAAGCTTCCTCAGTTTTAACTGAATGGTGTGGGGAGGGAGGCAGGTGAGATGGAAAGATGTATAGTCCTTGCAGTTATTGTAGACATCAAAGGAAGAGAGCTACATTGGAACTGGAAGGAGTTTGGTTACATCTTGTCAAGTTTCCTCCTTTTTTTTTGTTTACAAATCTAATAGCATTTTCCTAATATCTAATAGCTTTTTGTGTACTGTTTCTCTTGTTTTATCTTATGAAGTATTAAAAGTTCCTTGGCTTTGTGACAGTCCCTAAATGTGATTGGTAGAACAGACAGACAGCCTTCTTCCCACTGCTCTTCACAACCACTTCTCCCCACACTGTAGTAACTGGTACAATGGCATTTGTTTTCTACATTAAAATTTCCAAAGGGGTTCTATAAAACCTGTAAACTATTGCAGACCATTATGAGATTCTTGGACTAAGATGCACAGCTGTTGCTTTCAGTGAGATGAACCTCATCTCTTCCAACCAAATAAAACATACCAATATTTCTGTTGAAGCAGCCTCTTGTCATGCTGGGCCATGAATTTTTAAGAGGTCATGAGATTCTGGCTGGGTTTATTCAAGATGCCAGTAATATGTTTTATCTCATCTTATTTTATTACTATATTGATTTTCTTCTTTGGAGGTTTATAAACCTTGTTAGCTATTCCAGAGTTGCTTTAGTGAGAAGGTGGCCAGATAGGCTCTTTAAGTAATTAAACAAGCAATCAAGCTATGTTCAGCTAGTTTATAGCTTGATATATTGCAGAAATCCTAATTCATGGTTTAGCATGTGGGTTTATTCTATAAATGATTGTAAGAGCACTGCTGTATACTCTTTTAATTCAAAAAGAAACAACGCTGTAGCTTTGAGCATCTGGTATTCTCCTTATAGAAAAGGCAAGAACAAGTTAGCAAGAATCTAACAAATGCAGCCTCCTCCATTTTAGAAAAGAACATAGATGGAGAGGTGGAATGTAATGCTCAACTTTGAATTGTGGACCCAAAGGTGCTTTTTCAAGAGGCAACTGGACTTTCTGGTTTTTCTTTAAAGACATTTCGCTTCTCATCCAAAAAGCTTCTTCAGCTCTGAATTGAGATCTCTGTCTCTCCCTCTCTCTCTCTCTCCCTCCCTCCCTCCCTCTCTCTTTTCTATACAAAGGAAACATGTATAGGAAGGCCTAAAGATTACCATTTCGGAAATGTTTTGTGTATACCTTCTTCTTTCCTTCCACCCATCTCATATACATCCTGCAGCCCCATTGATTCCTTCACCAGCTGACAGCTGTGAGTGATGCAACTTCCTGCTCTAGCTCACTGGAGTCCTTGCCAGTTCATTACCACATGCTTCTCAGTGGCATTTAACCTCTTTCCTTCTGATTCCAAAGCATTGCTCCCTATAAAAAGTAACACCTCCCCCACCCCCGAATAGTTTGCTACTGGGGTCTTCAAAAGGAATTGCCATTTTGGTAAGCAAATCAAATGAACTGGTTGCCAAGACTTGCAGTCCAGAATCTAGAGACTACCAGCTATGTCTGCAGGATCCTGTTGGTTTCAGCAAAAGATTGAAAGCAGGATTGTGGCATCAGTTGCAAACTGTACCCTTTGGGGACCTGTGTGGACTTGCATTGTGACATTGTTATGCTGCTTTTGACAGTTTGTCCCCCTCTTGCCTTCTCCTCTGAGGATGCTACAAAGGCCTACAACCAAGGCAGAAGATAAATCTCAAACTCATCCTCAGATCTTGAGCCATAAAATCCAATAATTTTAAACTAAGCCTATCTGGGAGCCTTGATACACTTTGAAGTTGCCCAGAGAAACCCAGGAAGAGGCGTTTCTTTCGGAATATTGTTGAATTATTACATATATTATTTTTATCTATTTGTCCAGGAAGACTTCTCCAAAAAAATCACAACATGTAATAAGCCGTGTCTATCAAAAAGCTTCAGAATCAAGCTCAACGTTGAGAAACAGCAATTTTAAAATGTTTAAGTAAAAATGTTTTCATATGGTGTCTAAAAGCTACTATAGACATGTTTGGCACATTTTCCTAACAAGAGTATTGGAGAAGCTGGGACCCACCACTGAAAAAGCCCTCTGCTTGGCCCTGACAAGTACATTTTCTAAAGAAAATAATCCTTAGAGTAGAACTTCAATAGAAGTATTTAAGTCACTGGACAGCTTGCCTTAAATAAAAGGACTCATTTTGCTCTCAAGTTATAAGGAGTTTTCAAAGGGAAATACCACCCTCCTGTACTGGAGCCAGAAATGAATTAGCAATCAAAGCTATTTTGTTGTTAAGGCTGAAGTAATGTAGATCAATCAAATGATAGCAGTTTAACATCTACTATATAGCACAGCTGAAGCTTTTCTCATTGCTGAATCTCCATGCCAGAAATAGTTTCAGCATCACATTTTTGCCCACAATGCAGTTATCAAATATGCAGAGTGTTCCCCCTCTCTCCACTAGAACAATGATTTGATACTATGATTATTTTTATCCTGCCTTTTCTCCAAGAAGCCTGGTTCAACTCCTAAGTTTTATCTTTACAAGAAGGCGTAAAATGTATTCACCAAAATGTATTGTGGCTTCTATTTAATAATAGAGTTGGAAGGGATCTTGGAGGTCTTCTAGTCCAACCCCTGTTCAAGCAGGAACTATATCATTTCAGACAAGTGACTGTCCAGATTTTTTTAAAAAGATGAAACATCTACAGTGATGAAACATCTACAAGTTCTGAAGGCAAGCCATTCCTCTGGTTAAATGTTCTCACTGTCAGAAAATTTCTCCTTATTTCTAGGTGGCTTTTCTCCTTGATTAGTTCCCATCCATTGTTCCTTCTCTTGCCTTCTGGTACTTTGCAGAATAGGTTGACCCCCTCTTCTTTGTGGTAGCCCCTCAAATATTAGAACATTGATACCACATTGCACCTCGTCTTTCTTTTCTCCAAACTAACCATAGCCAATCCCTGCAACCGTTCTTCATATGTTTTAGTCTCCAGGATGTTATCATCATCATTGCTCTTCTCTGCATTCTTTCCAAAGCTGCAACATCTTTTTTATAATGTGTTGACCAAAACTTGATGTAGTATTCCAGGTGTGGTCTAACTAAGGTTTTTATAAAGTGGTGCTAATACTTCATGTGACTTTGACTCTGTCCCTCCTTCTTTACCTGGCACATAATCTGAATGTTATCCCAGGGTTGATGCAACCAAGGACTGCATTGGCTTTTTTTGGCAGCTGCAGCATACTGTTGGTTCATATTTAAATGATTGTCTACTAGGACTCCAAGATCCCTCTCTCAGTTACTGCTTTTGAGCCAGATTTTACCTAATATGTACTTGTACATTTGGTTTTTCCTGCCTATGTGTAAATCCTTACTTTTCTCAACTTTTGGTTCTTCTGAAAGAATCTTTATCCAAGGCCTTCTCTCTGTGCCTAGCCTGTCTTTCCTCTGCCCTAGAAGGTCTTTTAGGGGCTAGGGCCTTTGCTCTAATTCTAGCTGCTGCCTCTAAACCAGCAGACCTGGGCTTAGCTGATCCTCTTGCAGCTCTCTCTCTACTCTGCTGAGGACCTGACAATTCTTGATCAGCTCCCCTGGCTGCCATTTTGAGTCCACCAAAAATGACTGTCACTGACAGAGAGAGAAGGATAATTTAAAAAAATAAAATAAAATAAAAATTATTTAGCCCAAGGCTGGCTGCTCTGGCTAAAGCAGCTGTCCACCACTTCAGGAGGCAAGTGAGACCAAGAAGTGGTGAGCTCAGCACAGCTCCGCAATTTTAGATTAAAGGTCAGAGAAAAAAGGTTGACTCTTTAAAATTGCCACAAGCCCTGACGGATCAGCGACTTGCAAGCTGACATGCTGGCTGTACCGTCATTAACTCCGCCCATTGCTACTATGGACCACTCCTCAAAAAGTCTTGAGCGAAAGATGGATCACATTTCTCCCCTGAGAAACATGATCCCATGTGATTTATTAGATGAAAGCCACAGACCAAAAGGACTCTGCAATAATTCAAAAGCAATAGCTTCCATCTCAGCTAATCCAACTCCTGCACTGATTCTGCTCTCTGTAACATTAAGTATCACCAACCCATATTCTAAGGTGTACAAAAAGGTTCTTCAGCAGATAAAGGAATTGGCTTTTTTCACATGGGAGTTGCAGAAACTACCACTTGGAAATGGCAGTATCCAATCTGTTGGACTATTTTCAGGTCATAAAGATCTTTTATAGGCGCCCTAATGATCGTGTTAAGAGGAACCAGTCAATTAGTGCTGCTGACAGAGCTTTATTGTACTTTTTTGCTGAATCTTCTCTTGAGTAAATAACCATTGACTCAACTTAGACAAGGGCTAAATGCTTTGCTAAGTGAGATTGCATAAGGATGGTCAAGCCATGCCAGGAAAATGTCTACCTTGGCTCCCTGCTCTCCCATTTCACCCTTAGTCAGCAAAAATATATGCAGGCATAAACAAACACAGACTGCAGCTGCTGGAACCACAGATCCAAACAGAAGGATGCCCAGAATTTTTATCTTCTAAAAATTGTAGGTCTAGGCAGACCTGCCAGGTAGAAGGAAAAAATACACTGCTGAGATACGTTTTCATTGCAGCCCTCTCAGCCACAGGCTAAGTTGGTGGGCCTATGAACACAGATACATAATGTATATTTCATATAAAGACTGACAATAGAATATTCTCTGTGAATATTGACAGTGTACATATCAGAAATTAGCAGCTGGCTACCAGGATTCCTGGTTAGAGATTGTTGTGCTGCTTAAAAGTGAAACAAAACAAAACAAACTGCAAGGAGGATTTGAGCAGGTAAATAAATTCAAGGATATGATTCAACAATCTTGTTTTCAAAGGGTGACTGTAAAAAATTAATTGTGAGATTTGTGTATAGTTGATCATTACATTTTAACATTATTACCTCAAGATTAATCAGCAAAACTTAAGAGTCTTTTTAAACACTGACTGGGAAGCCAATTTCAAATTAAGCATGACATTTCAGAGGCAAGAGGACAGAATTGTTGAATGCTAACATCCAGTCAAATGCCACTTGAGCTTAATATAAAAGATCAACTTACTGAAAATTAAAATGGCTAGGGGCAACTACTAAACATAATTACATGACTTAAGGAGCCAATAATGTAAGAGTAACCATGCTGAACTGAACTGAATACAGATGAGTGGAGGATGTGTATGCAAGATTCTACTGAGCTAAAAGTATATACTAACAGAATCCATACATTGCACCAAGCTACAGTGTGGTTTGTTCATTTTACAGGCTTGTTCATTTTGCGTAGGGTTGCCATACTTGGCTTTCAAGTCCCCCATATAGAACATAGAGAATGTTTGTTTGTACAGATAGTCCTCAACTTAATAAGCAATTACTGGTCAACCATTCAAAGTGATGATGAACCTCCTCGAGGTACTTACAATCTGGTTTTGATGTTCTGACAACTGTCTCACCCCCATGTCATGTGGCATTTATGGCTATTTGCAACATCCCGCAGTTACGTGAACATGTTTACAACATTTGTTGCCAGAAACGGATGTTTACTTCCCATTGTACAATGGGTTAACTTAATGTCCGTTGCATTCATGTAATGACCACCACAAAAAAATTCAGAGTTATTTGGTGACCCGTTTAACCTGCACACTTACAACCCAAACTGTGCACTCAATTATGATTGTAAGTCAAAGACTATCTATATGTATAAACAAATATTATAAAAACAAATATTATAATATTATAAAGAGGAAAATCCACCAAAAGCCTATCTAGATATTAGTGTTTCATCTTGCAGAAATTCCTTTGAATAAATAAGAGAGCTCTCTTTTCACATTCCACTTACCTTAAAAACCCCATTGCCATTACATGTAATGATGAGGTTATCCTTTCAGTTGTGCATGACAGTTGGGTTGTACATAAATTATAACTAATTCAAAGGAGAACAAATCAATAAGGGCTATCAGAAAATGAAAGTGGAGCATGGAGAGGAAAAAGAGACTATTCTTTATACAAGGATTGGCTGCTAGGCATCCTTTTCAACTTTTTTTGTTCACCCTATTTACAACATATCTTCTAATTTCCTCTGACAGCTTATCCCATTTCACACATATTCTTACAGATAGGAAATTTGGCCAGTATGTAATACTGATCCTTTCCTTTAATTTAAGCTAAACTTGCTGTCCCTCAATGTTAACACAAAAACAATGAGGCTCTAGAGACTTCTCTTTTGGAGGAAGGTTAACTCCTTCCTCTTCTCCTATAAATTTTCCCTGTCTTTCAAATGCCAAACCATTTCTTACCTCACTTGCTCTTCTCTGAAACTACCAGATTATTTCGGTGCCTTTGCCAGATTGTTGTAACACAAAGTAGATGTGGCAAAATTTAGCTTCAGCAAAGCCTAATTGGCAAGGAAAGGGACAAACCTGTAATAAGGGAAGGGGGATATGTTATGTTTAAAAGAAGGATTTTGTTGTGAGGTAGTTAATGGTAGTTTTGAATCACCTTTCCAGTAAAAAACCTCAGACAATAATACACTTACACAATCTGGTGCCTCTATCATGAGCAAATGCCAGGTCGTTCCACAGAATATCAGTAGGATATGTGTGCAAAACATGAAGGTTATTATGCATCAAGTACATATTTAACCATATATTTTGGCCCTACAACAAAATATAGGTAATCCTTGACTTACAACCACATCTCAGCTCAAAATGTCTGTAATTAAGCAAAACAGTTAAGTTAGTTTTGCCTCATTTTACAAGTTTTCTTGCCACAGGTTTTCTTGCCACAATGAATCTGGCTTCCCCATTGATTTTGCTTGTCAAAAGGTCACAACGACCTAGGGACATTGCAGCCATCCTTAAATACTTGCAAGTTGCCAAACTCCCAAATTTTGATCACGTGACCATTGGGACGCTACAGCAACAGCCATGTGAAAAACAGTCATAAGTCACTTTTTTTCAGTGCTGTTGTAACTTCAGTCCCTAAATGAGTGGTTGTAAGTTGAGGAGTAATTGAATCACACTTCACATGAAAACTATCATAGCTGGGCTATAAAACTTAACCTGATCATTACATGGGAACAAAGAGAGTCAGAAAGCCAGCCTTTTACTACCTCCTAGTCATGCCTTGGATTATTGAAGCCTTAGTGTAACTTCCTATCCTTGTGATTTTCTTGGTTAAAAATAAAAAAGGGAAAGATGGGTTCATTATTGTCTTCTCACTGCAGTATGAAGCCTTTGCCATTGTCACCAAGGTGATCAGCCTTGTGTAGAAACTCTATCTATGGGGTCATTAGGAGTAAAATTAAAAAAAAAAAAAACTTTGATGGCACATAATCATNAAAAAAAAAAAAAAAACTTTGATGGCACATAATCATTCTAACTGTCAGCCTGACTCAATCTGCTTTTATTCAGAGAACTATGGAGATAAATAACCTTGAGGAATGGAATGCCAAAAGCATTAAATAAACAACAGCTCAATCCTGGGAAAGGAGAACTTACTCGAGGAAGAAACTCAACATAACTGTGCCCTGATTCTGTTTTACATAATGGAGGAAATTTCTCCTTAAGCCCATGTCACACTGCCCAATGGATGCAAAAAGGACACAGCGGATGAGCAAAATGTTCCATCGCGTTGTATCCCGCTCTCAAAAAGGGGCAAAAATTTGCATAACCGGAGCGGATAACACGGACGGGGGGAGGACGCAGGGTGGATGCAGCGGATGCGGAATGGAAGCCCAGCGGATGGAAGCGGATGAGAGCGGATGGCGCATCCGCTAGGCTTCCGGGGGGCCTCAGCAAAGCGGATGCGGAACGGATACAGAGCGCGACGCCGAACAGATGAAGCGGATGCACAGCGGATGCACAGGCGGATGCACAGCGGAAGCCTAATGGATGCCTGGCGTTAATTGCGCATGTGGGGAGGATGCATTGCGTCAGCCCCAGGGATATAACGGAAGCAGCTCGGAAGCAGGCCGCCATTCAGAGGAAAGACCTGCTGCGGATGGATTGGCTGCCTTGCCTGCCTGCCTGCATGTCTGCCTGCCAGCCTTGCTGGCTAGCCTTGCTGCCAGGCTTGCTGCCAGCCTGCCTGCAAGCCTTGCTGCAGCCAGTCTGCCTGACAGCCTGGCTTGCCTGCCTTCCTGCCAGCCTTGCTGTGTGGCCTGCCTGCCTGCCTTGGTTCATGTCTGCCTGCCCGCCTTGGTGCCTGCCTGCCTGCCAGCCTTCCTGCCAGCCTTGTGCCTGTCTCCCATGCCAGCCTTGGTGCCTGCCTGGTGCCAGCCTCCTGCCAGCCTTGGTGCCTGCCTGCCGCCTGCCTGCCAGCCTTGGTGCCTGCCTCCCTGCCAGCCTTGGTTCCTGCCAGCCTCCCTGCCAGCTAGCAACCCCACAACCATGCGGAAGCACAGCAAGCCTCAGCCACCTGCTGCCAGCCCTGGCAAGAGGGACAGGGCTACCATCCCACCCCCTGGCCCATAACTCTGGTTCTGCTGGGCTTCTGCAGCACGGGCTCACTCTTCTGGGGCTGGGGCTTCTGCTGCTTCTTGCTTCTGGAGGAGCTTGATGACAGGCACACTCCAGCACACAGCCACCTCCCAGCACGCTGGACCCTTCACCCATGAGACTGAGCGACCAAGAGGAGTGCAGAGACTCATTTTTGTTTTATAGCTTGTTGTTAATAAAGTCAATTTATGATTCACACACTTGCTTCATTTTTTTTTTAGTAAAGTCTTGGTGGAAACTTTTAGAAATGGTTTAAGCCTTTGCAATGCTTGTGGGATGGGTAAGGGATAGCTGTGGGATGGGTTAGGATACCTGTGGGCTGTGTATAGCTGTGGGATGGGTTAGGATAGCAGTGGGATAGATAAACCTCCAGTGCAAGCAATAGTGGGACTGTATGGTCCCTCCCAGGTGCAACACCTATGGCCTTTATTATCAATAATAATGTAATAATTATCCACACATATCAACATAAACACAACTCTTTATTAAAGCCCTGTTCATTGAGGCCAACCAAACATACATGGCCCCAATCTCATCTGTGTGATGAGACAGGCTCAAGGAAGCATCCATTAAGCATCTACATCCTGTCTTGCCAACTCCACTGCTCCAGCTGGGGAGTTGCACAGTGTCTCAGGAGGTTGCGCTGCTTCTTCGCTTCATGTGAGGCTCTGTTAGGGCCTTGCCACATCCTCAGTGTCGATCAGGTTTCGCCCTGCCTCCTTCCCAGGCTCCATGTCCCCATTGCTTTGTTGGAGGTCCATGAGCCTGTTCTGCAAGACTGGGTAGCGGTGCGCATGAGATTGTGCAGGATACAGCAAGCTTCCATGATCCTCCTCACGGTCTCTGGGCAATGCTGCATGGTGGTGAGAAGTACTGGAACCTGTTGGCCAGGATGCAAAGGCGTTCTCCCCCACCTGCCTTGCCCTGGACAGCCTGTAGTTGAAGATCCTCTCTTCACGGGTGAGGAGTCTGGAGTGTAGGCTGCATGAGTATTGTGAGGGGGAGAGGCGTCATCGCCCCACGATGAAGTAGGGCACATCTTGTGTGTCGTTGGGCAGGGGTTCTTGATCTGGGGAAGCCCACGAATGAGGTTTGCCTTCCCAGCTCCTCCTTGAGGTGACGGCATTGTATACCTGGGCATCTGAAGATGAGCTGTTGCCCTGAAGCATCGTGTACATGAACTTGTATCAGCATCGGACCATAGCAAGAGGGATGATGCTGAAGAAGCCCTTGGAGTTGGAAAATAAGTGGACCTGAGTTGGTGTGAGCTTTGCAGCCACGTGCTGCATCTATGGTCAACGGTGTGTGCGGAAGTTCTACCTTCTGATACCACTGCTCTGCAACTTTCTTCCAGCCTTCTTTCAGTGGAGGGGTTACTGGAGACGGCTCCTCTTGTATTCTTCGATGATGGCCTGCACCACTTCTCTGACCACAATGCTGATGGTGTTGGATGGCACCCTCCAGCTGTACTGCATGCTCCTGTACGTGGTCGCGAGGCCAGTGTGCGCAGAAGTGAGTGCCACCATTGAGCCCAGGTTTCCAGGCTGGGCCGGAAGCTGGTGTTTTGCCTTTTGGTCACCGGGTGTCAGGCGCTGCACACGACTTCATCAAAACATGGCTGGGAGGCATCCCTCATTGAAGTTCTGAACGCCCGACGTGTCTTCGTTACCTGAGCTCCACCATCACTTGTGTGACAGTTCCGTTACCTCTGCTCTTCTGGCAAACCATTTCGGACCCAGACTCTTTTGGCTGCCTCTTTTCTTCTCGCAGTAGATTCACAGAGCCTGCAGATGGCTCGCACTGGTTGGCAGAACAATGGTGGCTGCCGAAAGGACTTAGTTACAATTCCACAGTGGACATGAACTGGATGCTGTGCAAACGGAGGAGAGCCAGATGAGGCTGCAGAGGTCTTGCACCGCTGGGCTGCTGTTCTGAAAGTGAGAATGCAGATAAGTTCTCCCCCCTTTTTAATAGGAAATATAGATTTTTCCCTAGGCATCCTCTAGACATCCTTAATATCCGAGATAGGTCCCCTGCTGTGGACTTATTTTTCCGGTTTTAAACGCTTTGGTTTCCATGCTGCCATCCACTGGCATCCCGTTCTGCCATGCCGTCTTGCGTCCGTTCCGGCTTCCTCCCTGCGTCCGCGGGTGGATGGAGTTGCGCGGATGCGTAGCGGATGCCTAGCGATTATAGCGGTGCGTAACGGATGTGGAGTGGATGCGTAGTGGATTGCCATTAGTGGATGCGTAGCAGATGCGAAACGGACGAATTGGATACATTTCGCTACTAAGTTTGGCAGCCCAAAACTTTTGAGCGGATGAAACGTCAATAAACGGATGCTGGACGGATAGAGAGGAAGCAAAATGAGGCAGTGAGTACATCGCGTTTTCGAACGGATGGCAAGCTTTTTTGTCCTTTTTACATCCTCTTTGCATCCATTGGTTCAGTGTGACATGGGCTTTAGTTCCAGGTTTCTTCTCTCCTTGATTAGTTTCCATCCATTCTTTCTTGTCCCCCTTTTTGTGTCTGAGAACTTTAATTTTAATGCATTAGGAGAGGGTGGGTTGGGGAAGACTGACATCCTCTGACTAGCTAGTGTTTTCACATGAATGTAAAACCTTTGTTTCCTGCTGAACTACCAGTAGTGGGATTCAAAAATTTTTTACTACCAGTTTTGTGGGTGTGGCATGACTTGATGGGCATGGCTTGGTGGGCGCGGCAGGGGAAGGATACTGCAACATCCCATTCCCTCCCCACCCCATTAACCTGCTTTCCAGCTCTGTTCTCCTGTGGGGGGCAACAAAAGAAGACCCAGACAATCAGCTGGGACTCTGGAGATGGAGAATAGATGGGGCGGGGCCAATCAGAGGTGGTATTTGACGGTTCTCCGAACTACTCAAAATTTCCACTACTGGTTCTCCAGAACTGGTCCGAATCTGCTGAGCCCCACCTCTGGGTCCTACCCAACAGCCCCATCAACACAGCGCCTTCCTTTTTGCTACAGGAAGTGAAGGCAGGGGTTCCCAGCTTGACAGCCTGCCAATTCTTTGAGCTGAAACCCCCCCTGAAAAATTGCATGAAAGCCTAGAGATCTCCATTTGCTAGAAAGCAGGAACCAGTTCCCATCTGTGATAAATACCTGATTACCTCTGTACATAATGTTTGCCTTACTTACTTTTTACATTTAAAAAACATGTAACTTAAATAGAAAAAGCTGAAAAAATAAGAAAATTGGGGGGGATGGACCACAAAATAAAACGTTGTACAAAGTAAATATGCAAAATAAAATGTACAAAAAACGTACAAAATTTAAAAAAAAAATCACAAAGTAAAAAAACATTTAAGAATAAACAAAATATTGAAAGAAGAAAAAAAGAAATGCACTTCTTACAAGTGATAATAGATTGGAACAAATATGTTCATGTGAAAATCAATCATTTTAACAATTAACATTAGAATCAAAACAGAGGTTGACGAAAACTGGCAAAACAATAAAGAGTTAACAAGAATTTCTAAATATTTCGAGGCACTTGCTCCTCATAGCTAATCAGACGAAATCTAAAGTTTTAAAAACTTAAACTGAAAGAAACACCAATGTCTGAGCAGGCAGAAAGCTATGCATAAAATTATGGGAACAATTTCCAAATAGTTAGTTTTCCTTGAGTTTTGTAGTATATTAGAGCTCTAAAAAGCAAGTTTCTTGTTGAAAAGTAGCACTTTCTTAGTTACATGCACTCTCTCTCTCCCCCCCCTTCTCTTTTCCTCCCTCTCTTTCTCATCTGTGTTTAATCCTGCATCTGTACATAATAATAGGTTTTGTAACCAATATCTTGTGTTGTTAAGGTTCCAAGATCAACATACCATCAGCTATTTTTTTTCAAGCAACACCTAGTTTATAACACTTCATAAAACTGCCAGCCTTCACCTTTGATTGTCAGGTTAACCTGGACTTTGCACATGGCCATAATATTTCAATAATCTTATCAGGTTTGCTTAAATAAATTTTCCAACTGCAATAAGTAATACTTTACTCTCCTGGTTTAGCTACAGCAAAAGCCAGGAATGGGTGGTGGTGGTGGGGAAGGATGTCATTATCTAGTTTGCAAGAAGTTACTTGTGCAGCTTACTTTACAGATAGTTCTCAAGTTAAATCCGTTCATTTAGTGTCACTGGCACTGAAAAAAGTTACTTATATCCATTTTTCACACAACAGTTAACAGTATTCCCATGGCCATGTGATCAAAATTTGGCCGCTTGGCAACTGGCTCGTATTTATGACAGTTGCAGTGCCTTAGGGTCTTGGGATCACCTTTGTGACCTTCTGACAAGCAAAGTCAATGGGGAAGTCAGATTCACTTAACAGCCATGATACCAATTTAACAAATGCAATGATTAACTTAACAACTGTGGCAAGAAAAGTCATAAAATGGGGCAAAACTCACTGAACAGCTGTCTTTTGCTTAATAAGAGACATTTTGGTTGTAAGTCAAGGACTACCTGTATAGCATGCAGCCGCTTACAGAGTAGAAATTATTTTAGGTCTATTTTTCTCTTGTTGTGGATGCAAGCCATGGACCATCCAGTTGCAGACATCTATGGTATGTTTCAAGTCCTCATGGAAGGATGGATGTCTTGCATCCATGAGATTACACAGAGAATAATATCTAATTATCAAAATGTACCAAATCTTGGCTGCAAAAGTCCAAATGGCCATTAGGTGGCATCAAAGATTTATTTATTTATCTATCTGTTATAATATATTAGCCAGCCATCTTACCTCAGAGTAACACCTGGGCAGCAGGATACACAGAAAACATGAATAAATTATTGCCCAGATTTTTGAAGTTTAGAACCAGTAGCTCTATCTTTAAGTCTGAATTAGAGGAAGGAAGGACAACAGCTGACTGAACAGGAAAAAAAAGATGGAGAAGGAATTCAGGCAGACCTCAACTTATAACTGTTCATTTAATGACCATTCCAAGTTACAACGGCACTGAAAAAAGTGACTTGTGAACTTTTTTCATACTTACAATTCTTCCAACACCCCTGTGGTCATGTGATCAAAATTCAGATTGATTCCTATTAATGACCATTGCAGTGCCTTGGGGTCATGTGATCTTCTTTTGTGACCTTCTGACAGGCAAAGTCAATGGAGAAACCAACTTCATTTAACCGTCGGGTTACTAACTTATCAACTAACTGCAGTGATTAACTTGTCAACTGTAGCAAGAAAGGTTGTAAAATGGGGTAAAATTCACTTAACAGATGTTTCATTTAGCAATAGAAATTTTGGGCTCAGTTGTGGTTGTAAGTTGAGGACTACCTTGGCTTCTCTTCTTGAGAGCCACTGTAAGAGGGATGCCATTCCCACAGAAACAAAGAAGGGCTTCATGCTTACTTTTGGAGAAAGTATGTATGCAGAGTGCAAATAATTAGTCTTCTTAAATCTGATTGATGATAAAGGGAATGAAGAAGTCAAAGTTCTCCAGTACAGGCAAAGCTTAATCATGATCTTATACTCTTATGATTAAAGGGCTCTTTAGGCTAAACATTACAGACTGAAGCCATTAACATAGTTAATTATTGTTGGATTTGCTAAATTAGGCAATACAAACCAGGTAATACAAAGGCCTACAGGCAATAAACTTCAGGAAGACACTTTATTGTTCTACTTCTGGGCAGGAGAAAGATGAATGGTCTGGAGTGGACAGAAATGGCAAGATCATTTCCCTGGTCATTTATCTGAAAGAAGCAGAAATAACAGCCCTTTTTTCTCTAAGATGTAAGGAAGTAATAGGTGTTTGTATGCTAGTTTCCCCTTGTTTAGGGCTCACCTTATCTATTGGCATAACATCCTTATCACAAAACTAAACTAGCAGTAATCCTTGATTTTCTTACTTTCAGTTCCTCTAAGAAAAAAAGTTAAATTGACTGAAGGAAAAGTGTACACATAAACTTGTATTAAGAATATACTGCAGCCTCAGGATCAAGGAAAGGAGAGGAGAGAAAGGGGAAAGGGGAGAAAAGGAAAAAGGAAATAATTTTCCACATTGGAATTTCTCACCTACAGACGATCATAGAGAATGCACTGCTTTATTTATAATAGATTCTAATATTCACTGCAGCTTTTGAAAACACATTCTGAAAATATTAATTCCAAAATAGTATGATTTGTGTATTTATGAACAAAAACAGTCATCACAGAACAATGATTCTAACTAGTTCAACCCCTTAACCCCAAATAAATAATTTGTTGAATATGAATAAAAAGGCTATATTGGTAGGCAAGCATACGTCTACTAGCATTATTCACTTCTACTATCTGTATGTTGTTTCTCAGCAGGGAACTCCCCTCCAAGCTTCTGGTTCAGCATTTTAATAACCAGAGTTCTGACGGTTTAGCAACTTGGCTAATCCATCGCAAGATTTCAATCATACTTCTCAGAAAATTGCTTCCAACCATGCACTGAAAGAATACAGGCATATTGCGTACGCAACCTCTCACCTCCTCTGAGGAAAATAATGTTTTTGGATGAGTTGTGGGAGGGAGGTTGTTGATGCTGCTGCCCACAGATTTCAGACTTTTCCTCTGCCTGTGTTGCCCACATTCACATGTTTCTTTTGCCACCAACTACACACTGGGTTCTTTAAAACCACACATAGATATGCCCTGATGTCAAAATCATCTTTTTCTCATCCAGAGGCTTTTTCCTTCTAAATGGTCCTCTGCATATTATTCAATTGTTGGGAAACCATGTAACTGTAACTTGTTCAGCTAAGAAATCATTGTCCTAAAAAGTTACTTCAGTAAGAAAGAGAAATGTTCCCACCCCTTTTTTCTGCATTGCCAACTGATCAGAACCTGTGCCTATGTATTTAACACTGAAACCAAAATCGTAGTGCCACCACTGCACAGTTGATCTCCACACGTCCCTGGTAAGAAATTAGGCACAATCAAACTCCAGAGGCAGATTGCTTTCTCCTCGTGCTTTCTTTTTTAATTAGCATGTCCTTGACTATATATAAATAGCACACACACACACACAAACACACTTGCCTCTCTATTTATGCTTTTTGGCGTCACCCCAGGAAGTATTAAGGAGGGAAGGAGAGAAAGAATAAGCTTTTAACTCTTCCTCACAAAATCAGAAACTGGACAAACTTTACACAAGGATTTCCTTCAGACAAAAGCCGTCTCCTTTACAGGGAGAGGATTCTTATTATTTTTTGTAATAATGCAGAGAGGATGTCTGACCAGAAAACCAACAACAACATTTCAAGGATGTAGATTTCCTATGGTGACAGAAGTTTAAAAAAAAAAGAGGGGAGGGGGAGTGTTTTGGACTGTGAAAAAAACCTGATTTAACTCCAAAGGGACTAACTTGGAAGAAAAGACTCCTCGGAAGCAAAGGAGCTTTAGTTTGTAAAAAGAATTCCAAGGCAGGTGCAGACTCACCCTGATAAGGAAGGAGATTCCTGTACTTCAGAGATTCTTCACTGTCCTGGCCTGGATGGAAGGCAAGAGAAACGACCCCAGTTCAGCAGGAGCTGTCCACAGTTTGTGACTTCTGAACCTTCGTCTTGCTAACAGGGCTTTCTCTGCCACACCTACTTCCTTTTTGCATTGCCAGCCATCCCTGCCCTTCTCCTCCTCTAAGAGCAAAAAGCTGCAAAGTCAACAAGATTAATCATTACTTCCTCGTAAAAGTGATCATCAGTATGATAGGTGGATGTATGTACCTGAAGTTTACATAGTGCAAGGATCTTAAAGAGGCTTTTTTAATTATTAAATTTATTTATTCAACATTTAACAAAAATCAATTTCTACTTTTTATAATGATTCCATAATAATGTTAACACTAATTTATAAAGTCTAAAATTATATCAATTATTTCTCCATTCTTATTCACTTACATCTTATTTCTCGATCTAATTTATAAAACCATGAACATCTATGTACATAGATGTACATATATACATTATTAATTAATACTTGCTCATTTTTTATGTCAATTGACGCCTTCTTTCCAACCACTCTTACCAAACATTCCATGTCTTATTTCTCTTTTAATATCATCTTCTCTTTCTTAATACCTTTTCTTCTTTCTCTTTTAATGTCATCGTTAGCCTGTCCACTTCAGCACATTCAAGGATCTTCTTTATTATTACTGCCTCAGAGGGGATAGTGTCCTGTTTCCAATTTTGTGCAAATGAGATTTTGGCAGTGGTTATTATATGGAGTATAATATATTGGAAGTTCCTACTAACTTTTGATCCTATTATACCTAATAAAACAATTCAGGTCTTAATTCAATTCTTTGTCTTATTATTTCTTCCAACCAAGTTTTAATTTCTGGGTCAATACTTCCGGGCTTGGGGACAGGTCCACCACATATGAAAACACGTTCCTTGGCTGTAGTTGAATCTCCAACACTTTGCCGATATATTGGGAAACATCTTGGCTAGCCTCGCTGTGGGCAGGTGCCATTGGTAGAACATTTTATAAAGATTCTCCTTGTATGCAACTGATAACGTTAATTTATAATTTACTTGCCATAGTTTTTCCCATTGTTCCAAATCAATACCATATCCAAAATTTTTGGCCCAGATTATCATATTTTCTTTTTTTCTGTTTCTTCTTCCATTTTATATTCTAATATACATTATATATTATACATTTTACTAATAATTTGTTTCCTGGTCCCTTATATAATTTTATCTAATTCTTGTTGATTCTATAAAAGCCAAATTATTCCCGATCCTTCTTTATATGCAGTAGACATTTTTAATTTCTCATCTACTAATCTATGTATCAGTTTATTTCTTTCTTTATTTTCAATTTATATGCCAGCCATTTTCCAGGTTTATTTGCATTTCAAAAAAATGCAGCAGCACTGGCAGTGTTAAGGTACTTCAAAGTGCCCATTTATTTCTTTGGAAAGCCAAACTGACTATCTATCAGGTATATCAGGGCAGGCATGCTATTGTGGCTATGGCTCCCTTTTGTGAAAAAGGCAACATCTAGTGGGAAATGTGCCTTTACATGGCAATAATCCAAGAAAATTGTATAAAATTGTATTGTATCGGACAGATGGATGGACAGACAGATAGATGATAAATGATGGATGGATGGATAGGAAGGAAGGAAGGGAGGACTTCACCTAGAATGAGTGAATATAGAAGGGACATGAAGTTATTTTATTTATTTATTTACTTATTTGAGTATGTATTAGACAATAGGTAAAAGTATAAAAATGATTATTAATACATAAGATGGATATGAATAAAAGGGAACATTAGGACAGGGATGGTAGGCATGTTGGTGTTATCTTTAACACAATTTCATAAAGATATAACAAGAGTTTATTATAAGGTATAAACTCAGAAAAGGACAGGAGATAAATTAGGATTCCTGAGAAACTGATCATCTTTCTCTTCTACCACCACTGTCAATAAGGGTGGGATTCTACCAGTTTGCACCGGTTCTATAGAACTGGTTGTTAACATCACCGGTAGTTCTTAGAACTAGTAAAACTGCCCCCTGGCTGGTCCCGCCCCTCTCTGGCGCTCCTATGGGATTTTTTTACTGTGCATGCGTGACATTTTTCGCACACATGCGGCAATCCTTGCCTCATTCTCCCCTGTCTGCCCCACTCCGCCCCTACTTATAGCACATGTGTGCTACCTACAAAAATTTTCCTGCCAAGCGTCATTGCTCACAACAGCAGCGGGAGCAGCAACAGCCAGCCAGCCAGCCAGCCAGCTGCCAGCCAGCTAGCTAGCTAGCCGGCTAGCTAGCCAGTCAGCCATTGCTGCCTGCCTTCTGCTGCCCTGCTGGCGCAAAACCGCCGCAAGCCCCGGTTGTCACCACTGCTAATCACCCTCGCCTGGCCGGATTGCCTCCCAGGCTCTGCCTTGTCCAGCCTGCCTCCCAGACCCTGCCTCCCAGGCCCTACCTTCCCTGGCCTGCCTCCCAGGCCTGCCTGCCTCCCAGGCCTGCCTGCCTGCCTTGACTGGACTGCATCCCATGGTGGCTGCCATTAAAGAAGACGCAAGCCCCAGCTGCCACCACTGCTAGCTGTCCTTGCCCACCTGGACTGCCTACTCCGGCCTCTTAAGACGCGGATCAGTAAGTATGACCTGGTTGCCTACCTGCCACTACCAGCCCCAGTCAAGTGCTGACTCCTGGGATGCCCACCGCCCTCACCGATGCTCCCTGCTTCACCCGCTGCCATCTTCCCTCACCCGCAGCTCTCCGTTATTGCTGCCTTGCCTTCCCACCATCGATTGGTGAGTGAGGAGGCAAAGCAGCAAGCCCCACCTGTCTCCTACCTCCTCCTGCCACCGCCACCAGCTCCGGTCAAGTGCTGACTCCGGGGCTGCCAGCTGCTGCCTCGCCCACCGGTGGCCACCATCTTGGCTAGCCCAGCGCCACCTTCCCTCACCTTCTGTGGCCCAAGGGTTGCTGTCTTATCTTCCCACCACCGATGAGTGAGTGAGGAGCAAAGCAGCAAGCCCCGCCAGTTGCCTACCTTCTCCTGCTGCCACCTGCCTGGTTGAGTGCCGACTCCTGGGCCAGCCATCCTTGCCGCAGCAAGCTTGAAGACTGAGGAGGACCCCATGTAGTTGGCTAGCCAAGTTGCCTGTCTCATTTTTGGTAAGTTGCTTTTTTTATTTATGTATTTATTTATTTTTTAGTATCTGTTTTTATTTTTATTAATCATAAAAAAACAGATAGTAAATAAATAAATAAATACATGAATAAAAATTATTTTACTATTCATTTTGATGTTTATTTCTCCTTTGTTTTTTCCTATTGGGAAAAAGCAAATCAGAAACAAATATCTATATATAGCATCAATGTAATATAAATGGAAACAAAATGTTACATTGCTGTTATATATAGATACTTGTTTCTGATTTTCTGATTTATTGATGTATTTATTTATTTAGTATCCATTTTGTTTTTTGATTAATAAAAAAAACAGCAAGCAACTTCTTGTTACATTGTTCTTATACATTATCTATTTCTGCTTAAATCAATATATAGCAACAATGTAACAAAAACCTGCATGCATGCATGCATACATTAATGGATTTTTTTTTAAATAAAAGTTTTAAATTTTTTTGAACAAACAAAACAAACATAAAACATAAACCATCTTCAATTACGTACAGTGTGTCAGTTGGTACAAATCACTTGTGCACAATCTCTGCAGTCTTTCCCTTCCAATTTGCATTAATCCTAAAATCATAAATCCACTATATATATTTATATTATTACTATTACTGATTACTTACTAGACTTTACTAATATTACATCATTTTATGCGAGCAAATCACCATTTTTACTTAATCTACTTTATAATGTTCATTTCATCATCACTAATATATTCTATAACAATATATCCTTACTTTACCTTACCTCTGTAATTCTATTATACTTATATTATATTATATTATATTATATTATATTATATTATATTATATTATATTATATTATATTATATTATATTATA
>BHFT01026838.1:0-50044 GCA_004320025.1 Laticauda laticaudata
CAACGGATGGCAAGCGTTTTTCTCCGTTTTACATCCTCTTTGCATCCGTTGGTGCAGTGTGACATGGGCTTAAATTAACAACCAATTCTCTGCCCCAATGATTTCTTCCAACAACCAGTTCTTCAAATTGCTCAGAAACTAAACAACCGGTTCTCCTGAAATGGTGCAAACTGGCTGAATCCCACCACAAATGTCTAGTCTAAAGAAAAGAAGAATTAGGGGGGACAGTATAGTAGTATTTGAATATTTGAAGGGCTGCCACACAGAGGAGGGGGTCAACTTATTCTCCAAAGCACCAGAGGGCAAGACAAGAAACAACAGATGGAAACTAATTGAGGAGAGAAGCAACCTGGAATTAAAGAGAAACTCCCTAACAGGAAGACAATTAACCAGTGGAACAGCTTGTCTCCAGAAATTGTGGGTGCTTCATCACTGGAGGTTTTTAAGAGGAGACTGGACAGCTATCTATCTGAAATGTTATATGGTTTCCATAACCTGGATGACTGAGAATCTCCATAGACTTTCGATATAGGGTCTCTTTCTTGAGCAGGGGTTTGGACTAGAAGACCTCCAAGGTCCCTTCCAACTCTGTTCTGACTTACTTAGTTTTCTTGAATGGGTAAGGGGGGAAAAAGCCCTCCCCACTCTTTATTTGCACAGGATTCCCAAACTGCTGTCTGAACAAAAATGCACTTTTCAGATGATTTTTACAGGAGCTATTTAATCGAATCTCTGTGTACTTTGATGGATGAATGAGGTGAGGAAAAACCCATTAAACATCTTTCAGACAGATATGAAATTATCGGCTCTTGATGCCAGCTTTCAGCTCAACTTCAGGAAGGAGACTGCGACACAAAGCTCTTGCAAATAAATACACAGATCCAAAAAGGGCAGGTCTGCTCTTTCCTGCAAAGATGCCCCATCTCGGTGATAAGGGGATGGTCAAAAAATTTGAGATGGCGGCCTCAGCAGTGCAATCAAAGCTCTATCCATCTTACACAATAACAGAGTTAGAAGGGAACTTGCAGGCCATCTAGTCCAACTCCCGCCCAAGCAGGAGACCCAACACCATTTCTGATAAATGGCAGTCCAGGCTCTTCTTGAAATCCTCCAGGGATGAAGATCCCACAACTTCCCAAGGCAACTTCTGTTCCAGGGGTTGATTAATCTCACTGTCAGAATTTTTTTTCCTCATTTCCAGGTTGAACCTCTCCTTGTTCAGTTTCAGTCCATTCTGCCTTGTCTGGCCTTCAGGTGCTTTGGAGAACAGCTTGACCCCCTTTCTCCTCTCTGGGGCAACCCCTCAAGTATTGGAAGATGCTCTCCTGTCTCCCCTGGTCCTGTTCTTCCCTAGACTAGCATGCCCAGTTCCTGCAACCATTCATTGTATGTTTTCGCCTTCAGTCCAGGATTTTTACTACCGGTTCCGTGGGCATGGCTTGGTGGGTGTGGCAGGGGAAGGATACTGCAAAATCTCCAGTCAGAGGTGGGATTTGCTGGTTCTCAAAACTACTCAAAATTGCCACTACCAGTTCTCCAGAACTGGTCAGAACCTGCTGAATACCCACCTCTGCTCCAGTCCCTTCATCATCCTGGTTGTTCTTCTCTGCACTCTTTCTAGAGTCTCAACATCTTTTTTATTGTGTGGTGACCAAAACTGGATGCAGTACCCTAGGTGTGGTCTTACTAAGGCTTTATAGACTGGTATCTTTATGGGCACTGCAACAGACAAAACTGGATGAAGTTTTCAATTGCACCACCGGTGTGCCTGCCATCACAGAAATTGTACGTCTCAGAAATGATTAGACTCCAAACTCCTGACCAAGTTATGAGAGTTATCTTGACTCTTTTTGTCATATCCTGCTATCAAGGCAAACAATATCCCGGTCCGCTAATTCGGGCTGTATGTTTTATACCACATTAAAATTAAAGGCAATTTAAACTACCCTATGAAAAGAGCAAAAAGGTTGCAAAATTGAATGAGACTCAATTGATCCACAATATTTTGGGGGATGACATTATCACCCCAAACCAGAATAAGATCTGTATCTCCAATGTATCTGGAGGTGGGATTTTAGGAAAAGAGGCAGAATGTTATGAAAATTGAAAAGGAAGCAAGAATAACAAAATAACAGAGTTGGAAGGGACCTTAGTGGTCTTCTAGTCTGACCCACTGCTCAAGGCAGGAGACTTTGTAACATCCTGGACAAATGGTTGCTTAATCTCTTCTTAAACAGCAGAGTTGCACAGGAAAAGGTTACATTAACTAAAATCAAGACTGGAAAGAAAATATTGTTCAAGTGCAGGCAAGCCATTCGCAACTCCAATAAGAGCAATAACAGATTAAAAAAACCAGGTATCAAAATAAGATTAGTTCTTTTCTTGCCCTGCTGGATTCTTTTTGGCATTTCTTATGGCCTGGAAAAAGTTGCACGTTTCTAGTCCATGGTGTGGCATGCACAGCTAATTGTGGCTTACTGCCCAAACTAGGGTTAGTTAAAGATTGACAACTGCGTTGTTCTTGAATGAGCCCACTGTTACTTTAGTTAAAAGGGACAAGATGTGAAGGAAGCATTCAGAACACTTCATTTTTTTTTCTTCTTCCTGGGTTGAGCCTCCCATGGCGGCAGCCTCCCTGCTCTTCCCAGTACAGATTTTCCCCAGTTCTTGCCACCCTTCCTGCTCTCGCCGCATCTCACAGTGAGTCCATTCAGAGCTTGTTCCTTTCATTCCACAATGGGCACTTTATGAAACAGCAACAGCTGTCTAAAAATAACCCAGAATATATATTTACACATACGTCAAAAAAAAAAGTTAAAGCCTACATCATAAATGCACCAGTGCTAAAGCCAGGAGGATCAGAACACACAGCGTGAGGAAGCCTAGATCAACCAAAGAACAAAGACACCACTTGAAAAAGTTGCTCTCGGACTCTCAGAAAAATCCTGCCTTTAATTTCTAGAGAATTAGTGGGGGGGTTTCTTCTGAGAGCTTTCTCAAATTACTTTTCTGATTTGGACTCAGGTTTCTCTTATTGGATTGTTTTTTCTTCCTCCTGTCTCCCAAGGTTATTCTCACAACAAATTACGTCCTATTTCTTCTTCCATCAATTATTTACCTCAGAGTTTCTCAACTTCAGCCATTTTAAGCTGCATGGACTTCAACTCCCAGAATTCCCCAGTCAACTGGGGGATTTTGGGAGTTGAATTCTATTTATCTTAAAAGTTGTGCTGATGTTGAGAAGCACTGCCTGACATTATCTTGGTCTTCGGAAACAAGAACTCAAATTGCCGATACCAACTTTCTGGGCTATGCATTCAAGGGACACCAAGTCATTTGAATAATTAAATTGCAATTGAGGTTCTAGGTCACAATCAAGATCTTTCAGTTTTCCCTCAAGTCAGCCTGGCTACTTCAACTTTCTCCTCCACCTCCTTTGAACAACAATTGAAGCCTGGTTTCCTGAGGTTTTAAAAGGCCCTTCAAATGCTTCTCTTGTTCTCAGGGCTTTTACAAAGCTAAAATAAATATTCTTATTATCTGTAATGCCTGCCACTAATATAAATTACATTAGGGTTAGATAAAGCCGGTAAAGATAGATTTATATTAGGTTTAGACCACAATGCAATTGTTATTAGTGTCTGTAGTGTGCTTAGATAAAAACACAGAACAAATAAAAATACTGTACTGTTTTAAAATATTACAGTACAGGTCTTACATTAGAGACGTGAGCATTATACCACTGCACATGTATTCATGGTGTTTTTTAACAGGGGCGATGTAGAGAATTTAGTACAAAGACACAGAGAAAAAGGAGCCATTTTCATATTTCCCCCAAAGGAAAATATTTGTTGAAATGAGGGGTCCTTGGTGCTCTCTGACATTGTTGGTTTTCTTGCAGATGTTTCATTACCCAAACTAGGTAACATCAGCAGGGCTAGTAAAGAACATAGTTTGTGGGGGGGGGGGGGGGNNNNGGGGGGGGGGGGGGGGGAGGAGGAGGAGGAGGAAATGATTGTGGTGCTCTCTGAGGTTGACAGTTTTCTTGCTGACATTTCATTACCAAACTAGGTAACATCATTAGTGCTAGTAGGGAGTAGAGTTTGCACTGATGATGATATCTAGTTTTGGTAATGAAACATCTGCAAGAAAACAATGAAACTCAAAGAGCATCAAGGACTCCTCATTTGAATACATATGTCAGCTCCATTAGGAAGACCTGACCAAGAAATCACCTCCACAGGAACCCTAAAACTCTGTTTATTGAAATTGGATTTAATAACAGCATTTTGCAAGACTGATTGAGCTGTACTTCCCTACCACCCACCAGAACAAAGTTGCTACCTGATTTGCAAAATTGCAAAAAGTAGCAATACATTTGGCTGAAAGAAACCAGGGTCCACTTAATTTTTTTTTTAAATGATATTCACAGAGAAATCCCAACAGCTTGCAAATATCAGCTCCGAGCTGCTGGGTGGTACAGCTTGTCTTCTCTCTGAATATATTAGCATTGAAGACAATGATATTTTTTTTTCCATTCTGATTTCTGTCCATCCCATTTTGTGCCATTTTGTCAAAGGAAAGCAATAGGAACATCTGCCTAGAGAACATTATTAAACAAATCCCTCGTTCACACTGCTCACAATAATTAATCTCCACGTTCACTGCCACACAACATAAAGACAAATTTGAAATGACCCTGAAGAAATAAAGTCCTCGAAGCAATGACAACTCCTGCCACCATAAGACAAACTTATTTATCATCCTAAATGTGACTGGTGCTTCCAAAAAGCTTAAGGAGTAATCAGAGTGCTAGTCTTGAGGCATTTCAGGTTTCTTCAATGATTGGTAGCAACTTCAGAGAAGATTGTTAGCTGTTAAGATAATCTGAATGCTTTGTCATCAGAGGTAGTGCATCTTTGAGTCCCAAGTGCTTGAGAGCATCTGTTCTATGAATAGAATGAATGAGCTGGGAGGGACCTTGGAGGTCTTCTAGTCCAGTCCCCTGCTCAGACAGGAGAACCTATACAATCTCAGTCAAGTGACTGTCCAGTCTCTTTTTCAAAAAACCCAGTGATGAAGCACCCACAACTTCTAGAGGCCAGCTGTTCCACTGGTTGATTATCCTCATTGTTAGGAAGTTTATTTTTAATTCCAGGTTGCTTCTCTCCTTGATTAGTTTCCAACTATTGTTTCTCGGCCTGCCCTCTGGTGCTTTGGAGCATAATTTGACCCCCTCCTCTTTGTGGCAGCCCCTCAAATACTGAAACACTGCTATCATGTCAGCCCTGGTCCTTCTTTTCTCTAGACTAGCCATATCTTTCTTGCAATCACATTGTTCTATTTGATAAAGAAGGAAACACAGCTAGTCCTCGACTCATGGCCACAATGGAGCCCAAAATTTCCATTGCTTAATGAGACAGTTTTCAAGTGAGGTTTGCCCCATTTTACGACTTTTCTTGCCAACTGAATCATTGCAGTTGTTCAGTGAGCAACAGGGTTGTTAAGTGAACCTGGCTTCCCCACTGACTTTATTTGTCAGAGGGTTGAAAAAGGAGATCAGGTGACCCCAAGGGGACACTGTAACCATCATAAATATGAGTTGCCAAGCATCTCAATTTGGATCACATGACCTTGGGGAATCCCATAATGGTCATAAGTATGAAGCACAGTCATAAGTCACCTTTTTTCAGCGCCGTTGTAACTTCAGTCACTAAATTAACAGCTGAAAGTTGAAGTCTACTTGCATCTGTATTTTACCAAAAATCTGAGAACTATAAAGTATCCCTCAGACTGCAGACATCACAATAACCCCACATTCTTTCGAATTCTGCTGCCAGAATTTATTCTCAGTTTATAATTTTTGCTTTTGAAAAGCCAGCAGGTGGATTTGTCAGAAGCTATTGCTAAGCAAACTCCGGAGGGGAGATTTTGGCATCTCTCCCTGACAAGAAGGGCCACCTAAGAGCAGCCACAAAAATAAGCATCAGTGTGTTTGCTCATGCACAATGTACTTGATTTGTGCAGGAAATGTCAAAAGCTTGTTCCTAATTTGCCATCGAGGAAAAACTGCTAGAAGATGGTTTTTTCATGCTGTAGGTGAATTTTTCTGGTCCCGACTGTAGTTGAGGGTCAAGAACTACTCGTACCCCTAGTTCTAAACAAATTCAGTACGTTCAAGCAATATATTATGCCACAAAAAAACAAGATTAAAGCTAAACAAGCTGACCAGGTTCTTTGAATGCAACAACTCCAACTTTAACTGAATTCTTAAGCATATTGTCACAATTGAATTGAAGACAGCAACTTTGTGGTCTCTCTCTTTTCGAGATTTAAATATACTCAACTCCTCCATATCGCCTCACTGGGCCCCATCCCAGATGAACACACACAATATTAATACATAACTACAATGGAATGAGCTTTATTTCTCTTCCACTCAGATCCACAAATCCTATTTTAGAACTGACCTAATAAGGGCATATCTTAATTAGATAGCAAAGTACAGAAGTCTTGAGAGAGATGAAGAGATGATTAAATTTTGGATCAAAAGCCTAGACATCCTAGAGATTGGACAGCCACTTGTGTGAAATGCTACAGAGTCTCCTGCTTGAATAGGAGGCTGGACTAGAAGACCTCCAAAGTCCCTTCCAATTCTGTTATTCTATTCTTCAGTTTTTCTGTTCTATTATGTTCCATTCCATTCTCTATTATTTCTGTTCTGATCCATTCTATTCCACCTCATTATTATTCCATTCTGCATTCTGTTCTATGCCATGCCATGCCATGCCATTATTCTATTCTATGCTATTCTATTCTATCCTAATCTAATCTATTCTATTCTATTCCTTCTGTATTCTATTCTATTCTATTCTATTCTATTCTTCATTCCAGTATCCGTTCTATTCTATTCTATTCTATTCTATTCCATTCCATTCCATTCCATTCCATTCCATTCCATTCCATTCCATTCCATTCCATTCCATTCCATTCTTCTTCTCTTTGACATCCCTTTAGGTCCCTGAAAAGGGATTCCTGTCGGACACCACAAGACAAAGGCATGTTTGTCTGGACAAAACCCCCAAAAGCCAAAACTGCCTCTCCCCTTGGAAAGAAGGTATCCCATAAACAGGAGCCCTGTCTCAGCTTCCAGACTCAGCTCCATTGCTGACCCACCTGGTCCTTGGATCACCTACCTGTAAGACTTAAGACTGTCAACACAAGTTAGAAAGACTCAGGACAATCTTTGGGTCTTACCTCTGTCCATTTTTCATTGATTTCCACAAACAAGACACAAAAAGGATCTGATTTCGAGGTCACATCTCTATCCAAAAGGTTTTGGCCGCACACGGACAGTTCCACTTTGCAGACACAATTCGGGGATCCCACCGGCACAGACGGGCTGGGGCTGATGGTGTAGGCCATTGGTTCAGGCAGAAGCAGCTCTTGGCAGTCTGCAGGAGAGAAGAGGCATGTTAGCAAAAAAAAAAAAGGAACAGTCCTGCTTGGAGACCCAAAAATATTGGTTAAAAATCCAAAAATGGTTATAGAAGATTACCAATAAGCAAACAGAATTAGAACTGGAATTATTTTTATTGGGAATATTCAGAAATAAATATGGGAGAAACATAAAATATTTAATATTATACATTTTAACTGCAGCCAGGATTGGCTATGCCCAATGTTGCAAACACACATGTATACCACCAGAGGAACTGACCGTTCAAAAACTAATAAGCTGTGCCGAGATGGACAAACTGACTTTGAGTTTACAAGAGAAAGAGGAATCTGATTATTACAAGATGTGGGAAAAATGGTATGACTGGATTGAGCAAAGATAGATTGTTGGATAGATAAGTGGATTGTAAATAAATAGGGATAGGCATTAGATAAGTTCATGATTTATATCCGCACAAATTCTATATATTCTATATATTTGTAAATAATGCACAGAATATTAGTATAAGATGAATGTCACAAACTGTTGATGTTATAAGATTTATATTTTTGTTGTTTGTCTTTTTAAAATTATAAGATATTAAATAAAGTTTATTTAAAAGGGGGGGGGGCAGAACGAAAGTAAAATAGGGGAAATAAGCTCATTTACTGTAGGTAGCCCTTAACTTACAATAGTTTGTTTAGTGACAACAGGACTGATAAAAATGACTTATAACCGTTTTTCACACTTACAACTGTTGGGGCAGCCTCATGGTCATTTGATCAAAATGTAGACACTTGGCAACCCATTTTTGATGGTTGTATTGTCCTGGGGTCATGTCATCAGCCTCTGCGAAAAAAATATGACGATTCTCAGTCCTCCAGGTGATGGTTGTCCCATAACTAAACATTTTATACTTTTAGCCATACACTTTGGGGTAGATTCCCTTGGAATGGTGTGAAAGTCTGAACGGATTTTCAGAAAAATTACAGACGACAAGAACTATTTGCACCATCAGGTGACCGTGAGGACACAGACAAACCTCCCAGTGGCCTCAGTAACTCTCTGCAAGGATGCAAATGACCAGCTGTCTGCAAGGAATATAAATCCTTCCGTTCTCCATCATCCAGCCAGAGCTGAAGAAGCTTCTTGGACGAAAAGTGAAATATATTCAAAGAAAAAAAAGAAAGTCTTGAAAAAAGCACCTTTGGGACAACCATGAGCTGGAAGACTGATAATCTCCATAGCTGTCCAATTTGGGATGAACACCCTTGGAATGGTACGGAAGTATGAGCAGATTTCCTGTTATGTTGCTCTTTAACCTCTGTTTTGCCCTAAAATTTTATTCACTGTTGAGAGGTATGAATATATTGTCCACCAGTTTATGTTCATATTCATTTCTAGGGTCAAACAAAGAAGATAACAGTGAGATAATTTAGGAAAAACAGTGATCATCATCAGTTACAGCCACTTCCACCCAGGACAGCTGTCTCATTCTACCTAATGATGGTTCTTCAAGGAAGTATAGCAATAGCAATAGCCCCTGGACTTATATACCGCTTTACAGTGCTTTTACAGCCCTCTCTAAGCGGTTTACAGAGTCAGCCTCTTGCCCCCCAACAATCTGGGTCCTCATTTTACCCACCTCAGAAGGGTGGGAGGCTGAGCCAACCTTCAACTGGTCAGGATCAAACTCCTGGCTGTGGGCAGAATCAGACTGCATTCTAACAGGAAGAAAGGAAGGAAGGAAGGAAGGAAGGAAGGAAGGAAGGAAGGAAGGAAGGAAGGAAGGAAGGAAGGAAGGAAGGAATAGCACTTAGATTTATATACTGCTTCACGGTGCTTTCCAGACATCTCTAAGCAGTTTACAGAGTCAGCCTGTTGCCCCCCAACAATCTGGGTCCTCATTTTACCGACCTCAGAAGGATGGAAGGCTGAGTCAACCTTGAGCTGGTTAGGATTGAACTGCTGGTTGGGGGCAAGGAAGGGAGGGGAGGGAGCGAGGAAGGAAGGAAAGTAGCTATAGCCCTTAGACTTATATACCACTTTACAGTGCTTTTACAAACCTCTCTAAGCAGTTTACAGGGTCAGCCTATTACCCCCAACAATCTGGGTCCTCATTTTACCCACCTCGGAAGGATGGAAGGCTGAGTCAACGTTGAGCCTGGTGGGATTTGAACTGCCAAATTGCAGAAGGAGTGGCTTGCAGTACTGCACTCTAACCACTATGCCACCGAGGCATATATATGCTTCACATGAGATCATTGACCAATCTAGACACATTACCAATCTAAAGAAGCTTTTCTGGAATTCAGGTAGTCCTCAACGTACCACAACCAGAGCAGGAATTTCCACTGCTAAGCAAAGTGAGGACATTTATAACCTTTACAACAGTTGTTAAGCAAACCGCTGTAGTTGCTAAATAAACCATGCAAATCCCATTGCTTCCTCCATTGGCATTGCTTGTCAGAAACCGATTGAGAAGGTTGCAAAAAGTAATCCCGCGACCCTGGAACACTGCCATTGTCAAAAATACATGACAGTTGCCAAGCACCCAAATTTTGATTGTGTGACTGCTGGGAATGCATGTATGTACGAGGACCAGTCACTTTTTTCAGTCCTGCTGTAAATATGAACCATCACTAAACAAATGATTGTAAGTCTACTTGTACACCTCTCTCTCCAAATTGAAGATATCTGGATGAACCTTCTCAGAACTGCCAGGTCCTCCAGCCTAAAATCATAAACAGCTCTTTTATATAGAAGAACTGAGAATAACAGAGTTGGAAGGGACCTTGGAGGTCTTCTAGTCCAACCCCCTGCTCAAACAGGAGACCCTATACCACTTCAGACAAATGGCTGTCTGGTCTCTTCTCAAAAACTTCCAGTGATGAAGCACCCACAACTTCTGGAAACAAGCCTGGTTGATTGTTGTTATTGTTGATATTCAACACATCAGCTTGGACTCCATGTGGCTGAATTTTAAAAACCAATATACATTTCTCTTTCATTCACAAACAGCCTGAGCATCCATAATAAAGCATCTTCAGACAAAGTGTAACTGCTGAGGGTTACAATCTTGATCCTATGAAAGCTGAACCATTTCCTTCCACCTCTCTGCTTCCAGTCCTGCTACATCATCATCACTCTGCCCACTGAGCTGTGATAATAGCAGTAGCAAGAGCACTTACACTTATACACAGCTTTATAGTGCTTTTACAGCCCTCTCTAAGTGGTTTACAGAGTCCGCCTCTTGCCCTTCCAACAATCTGGCTCCTCATTTTACCCACCTCAGAAGGATGGAAGGCTGAGAAGGGAGAGAGGGAGGAAGGAAGGGAGGAAGGAAGGAAGAAGAGCAATAGCACTTAGACTTGTATACGGCTTTCCAGTGCTTTGCAATCCTCTCTAAGCAGTTTACAGAGTCAGCCTCTTGCCCTTCCAACAATCTGGGTCCTCATTTTACCCACCTCGGAAGGACGGAAGGCTGAGTCAACCTTGAGCCTGGTGAGATTCTAACTGCCAAATTGCAGGCAGCCAGCAGTCAGCAGAAGTAGCTTGCAGTACTGCACTCTAACCACTGCGCCACCAAAGCTAATAATTAACCAATAATCCAATAACCCAGAACCTTCTTGGCTAAGGACAGAGGTAAGAATACTTAAATATCAACATCTACATTCTCCTGAGATATATGTTCCCAATACAGGTTATCGTCAATCACAATGGAGCTCAAATTTCTGTTGCTACACAAGACAGCTGGTAAGTGAGTTTTGGTCCCATTTTATGACCTTTCTTGCCACAGTGGTTAAGTGAATCACTGCAGCTGTTGAGTTAGTAACAGGATTGTTAAATGAGTCTGGTTTCCCCACTGACTTGCTTGTCAGAAGGTCACAAAAGGGGATCAAAGACTGATTACATAACCTCTGGACACTGCAACCATCATAAATTTGAGTCACTTGCCAAGCGTCTGCATTTTTTATCACGTGACCATGGCGGTGCTGCAATGGTCATCAGTGTGAAAAGGTGAAAAAAATAAGTCACTTTTTCAGCGCCGTTGAAATTTTGGCCGCAAGAAGAATGACTATAAATTGAGGACTACTTGTATTCAGAATTATTCCAGTTATCAAGAATGAAGGGTCTTTCCTATGCTAGGGCAACCATTACACTACATTGGAAGGATAAAACTAGCTTTGATGCGAAGAGCTTGTCTTGAGAAAGGAACAGTGATGAAGATTTTTGAGCAAAGTGCTCATTATTTTCTAGAGCTGATTTGTTAATTGTTAAGATTGCAGCACTAGGAAGGTGTGATCTGAAAGGATAGTGTGATGCAATTATATTTCCCTCCATTGTGATGGTATTTTTGAGTGGCTTGCTGAAGGAATTATTGACACAATCCTAGCCATCTTGGAACTTGCACTTCTGTTGTGTTAGGAGAGAGTGAGTGCACTTCAGGTCACTTCTCTGCCATCTTCTAGGACCAAAGAAGGGGACCTTCTCTGCCCTGACCCCGGACTGCTAGAATAGCACACACACACACACACACACACACACACACACACCGAGATATGGTTGACCTCTACTCTTCTTGGGTTTTGGAAAGCCTTGAGACCTGATTCTGAGGGATGATGTATTAGTGGGGGCCCTAGGTTACTGTTAACGACTGTTTTCAGTTTGGGCTGTCTTTTCAGTTTACTGGTTATCAATGTTTTAATGGCTTATTTGGATTTTATGAGCCACCCAGAGTCTATTGAAGTTGAAAGTATTGGAGGAAAATCTGTCGGAAGGAATATCTGAATTTCCATCCCATTGGTGATTCTCCCTTCTCAAGCTAAGGTTTCTTCAGATATTTGTGAATATTTGAATTTCCATCCCATTGTTGACTCACCCTTCTCAAGCTAAGGTTTGTTTTGTCTCCTCGAGCAGAACTCTTGAGCAATTCAGCCTACAAACACTTTAAGGTGGGTTTGCAAAGATGGGTCAAGCAAGCAGGAATATGTTCAGCAACCCTCCAGAGGCAAGATCTCCCAAACAGGAAACGGTTTGTTTTTATAATCCAGCAACAAGGAAATACAAGATAATCAGTGTGATTGGGTTGCAAATCAACGATTAAAAGACTATGTTTAAAACAGGCCTGAGCCGCTGTCTTATCCTGGCTAAAAGTGACTGCTAAATGACAAACCATGACTTCAGCTAGCTTAGCTGCTTTGCTCAACTTTCTTCTGAAGCCTAACCACAAACACAGTACAGAAATTATTCTTCTGTACCAAACCTGCTTCTATTGTTTGCTAAATATTTCCTGCTACAGTTTATACACTGACTCTGCTCAGGAGCTCCAGGCTAAAACATTTATTAATATACACACTGTTTCATTTCATCCACAGTCAGAGGTGAGTATTCAGCCGGTTCTGACCGGTTCTAGAGAACCAGTTGCGGATATTTTGAATAGTTCAGAGAACTGGCAAATCCCACCTCTGACTGGCCCCGCCAACCCCATCTATTCTCCACCTCCCATTGAGTCCCAGCTGATTGGCTGGGTCTTCTTAGGTTGCCTTGCACAGGAGAACGGGACTGGAAAGCAGGTCAATGAGGTGGGGAGGGAATGGGATTTTGCAGTATATCCTTCCCCTTTAGCCAGCTTTCATGGCTAAAGTGATACTAAAACTCACAATCTCCCAGTGTTTAGCCCAAAGTCACCTAGCCAACTTTCATACCTAAGGTGGGACACTAAAACTCACTATCTCCTAGTGATTGTCCCCAATTCAACCCAGCTGGCTTTCCTGCCTAAGGCCATTCTGACCCACACCCTTTTCCAACAAATCAAACACAATCCAAAAGGAACAGAAACCTTGTAATGCTTTTGCAAAATAATTAGCTGTGATAAGCACAAGCCTTGACAAACTGTGTGAGACTTGCCAAAAAGATAACAAACAAGAAATAATTTGCAATACAAGAATGTTCAAATGCAAACTCAGGATACTGGAATGTCCCACGAGGATGGAGTTTCAAAACGTCTTTGCCTTCTGCAAAGAATGTCTGATTCACAGCTGGCTTTTATCTTCTTGAAGATAATCTGCCATTACCTTGCAGCCTTACTCCCGAGTCACCTGTGCTGTTGTAGCTGCCATCTCCTGCAAGCAATCCTGCGTGCACAATCACTTGGCACAGGCTCCTCAGGAACCTCCTCATCACTGCTGCCAGCCCCCACAATCTCTGAAGGCAGCAGTCCATTCCCTAATTGTCCCGGCTCCTCATCTCGCTCTCCTCAGCTGTCCGCACCTCCTGCTGGCTAACCACAACAAAGGCAGGACTTGAACTCATGGCCTCTTGTTTTCTAGTCTGGCGCCTTCATCACTAGATCAAACCGGTATAATATCCTGTTCTAATAAATCATCATCTCTGGACTCACTAGCACCACACATTGAATCCTAAACTGGCTGACTTCATTGTGCACTGTGCGATTTGTGTATCACGTAAACCCACATTACTGAGGAGAGCAAAATTGTACTGAATTCTGTCAAGCCCATGCCTTGCATCTTGAGGCTTTTTTCCTTATCCAAACCATTTTGCAAGATCCGTTACTTATAAATGCTGGGGAGGAAGAGAGTGACCAGGAAGTGCAAAGTTTCATTGCAACCTGAACATAGATAGCTATTTGGGTCTGCTAGATGCTAATCTGGACTTTTGCAAGCCAGCGCCAATTTTTTCCATCTGGAAGAGCATCTTGGTTTTGTTAATAAGCAAACACTAACTGGAGAATTAAAGTTACATAAGGGAAAAAGTGTTGATGTCACCAACCACACACTTAATCCTTATCCACTATCCCTCCAGGGAGACGAACCAACAAGATTGTGTTTCCACAGGCTCGTTAAAGACTAAAATTCCAAACAGGTATGAACTGACTTCTACCTAGCTTTTTAAAAAAAAATAAATTACACTTTCCATGCAACTAAACCTTAAAATAAGCAGGCTTTATTCTATTTATATCACCTTATTTCTTTTTCCACACCAAAGACAAATTCCAAAACAGCTGCATTGTCACAAGCTCTTATCTTTCCGAAAAGCAGGAAAGAGAGGTTTAAGTCTGCAAGCAAATCGTTGTGCACGTGTGAATGGAGGTTGCATGTGTGTTTGAGCAACTTCCACCCGGTTGCAGGATTTGGGTATGGTTAGTCCAGAGAAGAGAAAGACTACGGGTGACATGATAGCGGTGCTCCAGTTTCGAGGAGCTGACACAAAGAAGAGAATTATTCTCCAAAGCACCAGAGGGCAGGACAAGAAACGATGGATGGAAACCATAGTTCCTCTCTTCGTTGGACCTTAATTCCTCTTTAAAGGATTGTCCCTCCTGTTAATTGGTCACCTTGTCGAACGCTCCTGAAGTCATGGGCAGGAATTGGGTAGGTCTAGTCTAATGAAAAGAAGAATTAGGGGTGACATGACAGCAATATTTCAGTATTTGAAGGGCTGCCACAAAGAAGAAGGGATTAAGCTGTTTTCCAAAGCACCAGAAGGCAGGACAAGAAACAATGGATGGAAATTAATCAAGGAGAGAAGCAACCTGGAATTGAGGAGAAACTTCTTAAAGGTGAGAGCACGACTTGCCTTCAGAAGTTGTGGGTGCTCCAACGCTGGAGGCTTACAAGAAGAGACAGGATAGTCATCTGTCTGAAATAGTATAGATTCTCCTGCTTGAGCAGGGGGTCAGACTAGAAGACCTCCAAGATCCCTTCCAGTTCTATTCTGACAACCTCATTTACCTCTCAGATGTACTGACCGACAATGCCCATCACCACCACCCCAACTAACAAGCCTCTGGCATGTATTAATACTTGGCAGCTGCATTTTTACACTAAACTGTTTTCATTTTAATCTGAGTTTTCTTTTACAGATAGTCCTTGAGTTACAACTGCAACCAAGCCTGGCAATTACAGTCATAAAGTTGTGATGATCATAAAGGGGTCATCATATCATGCAGCCTGATTTTATGAAAAAAAAATTTTGCAGGGGCCTTTAAATGAACTTGGCAGTCGTTAAGCGAACCCCTTGTTTGTTGTGGGCCAGTTTACAGAAGTCTGGCCCGTAAGCCAAGGACTGCCTTTATTCTGTTTCCTTGACAGACTCCTAGAAAATCATTTTGCCCATCAAAGGGGCCGAAGAAATAATGATAAAACTGTTTTTCCAGGGCCTGAGTCATCCAACAATTACTTGTTCCACCACCCCAGCAACTTCTACTCATCAAGTACCTTCTCCCCACCTGGGTGTGCTCCAACAACCGCAATCTGAATGAACAAGTCCACATTCACAACAGTTCCACATGAATTGTGTTCATCACAGCAGCTCTAGCTGACTCCCACGTTCCAGTATTAAAGGTAGGGTACAAATACACAAACAAACAACCCTTGTAGGCCAACCCAGCAGAGGCTCCATGTGCCCAAACATCGAGAGATGCATCAACTTACTTCTAGCTATTTGAGGGGAGGTCATATCTGGTTCCAAGTCCAGAAAACCATTTTTGGTAGCAGCTTAATTGGTTTGTGTTTTTATCGCAAAAACAAGAAGGAATTATACTTATTTCTTAGCCAAAGAGTTGGGGTGAGAAATCCAGAAAGACCAGCAAAGTTTCTTATGCTGGCTCCTTGCTCCCATCACAAGGAGAAATTATGGTCTGTAGTTGGGACAACCGAGTTACTGATCCCCAGGGATCATCAGTTGAACTTTAGTCCAGATAAGCTGGCAAAAAGGATCAGAGTTGCTCACTTCAAACAGAAAATCACTCTCTTGCTGGATATCCTATATTAGGAAGGAGTCTGGGAGGCAGATTCCATCTGCCCTTTTCTTTTTCTGGATTGTTTGGAAAAACAAAAGAGAAATCCGTGTTGATCCAATTGAGGTGAGGGTCTTGGCAAACCGATTGAAGAACCCTGACCTCTTCCCAGTTTTTTTTCCTCTTTGTTTTACTCTCTCCCAGGTGGTCAAAAGGAAGAGGAAGGGAAAGGAAGGGAGGAAAAAGGGAGAGGAAAAGAGAAGGGAGAAGAAAAAAGAAGAGGAAGGGGGAAAAGAGAAGAGAAGAGAATTCTCCACATGTCCACATGTCATAAAGGGGCCATAGTTGCCCACCCCTGCAGGATCTCATCAGCTCCATTCACCTGCAGCCTTCTTGGTCTTCTGCTTCCTCCCAGCCATTTCTCTTTTTCATTCACACCTTTTGTTTTGCAAATTCTATCCTGACTCAGTCTATATAACCAAAGCACCCAGGACATCCATCTCCGGACTTCCATCTCGGTGCAGCCCTGTCCGTTCTTGACTCTTCCTCTTCTGCCTTCGTCCCAAACAGTTCTACAATTCCCCATTTCCACCAGGTTTTACTGCCTTTCATTTCCTGTAACACCGTGGGCAGGACGACATTCGTATGCACAACAATTTCTCCTCGTTTTAAGAAATCAAAACGTTGCCATTAGCACAATGCTGCCCGCCCCTTTTCTGCCGGCTTTTGCAAAAATTCTCTATTTCCCATCTTTTGTCAATGCTCTATTTTGCCACCAGCGATGACAAAATTTGATGACTCAGTTTCCCCTGTCAAACACAACTCCCTGAGTACTTGATATATTCATTTTCTCATCCTTATTCAATACTCTCTGTTTCAACAGTACAGATAGTTTCTCGACCTACGACCACACTTGAGCCCAAAATTTATGTTGCTATGCCAGCCATTTATTAAGCAAAATTATGCCTTATTTTATTACCCTTCTTGCCAAGTTGTTAAATGAATCATTATCGATGCTTCTTTTTCTGTTCTTTTTCCTACCTTTCCTCACATCTCTCTCCCCCTTCCCCTTCCCTTTCACTGCTCTTTTATTTATGTTTGTACTTTGCATTTTATAATATTTTATAACCTAATTAAAAATGTTTGGAAAAAAAAAACTAAATGAAAGGTTGTAAATAGAGGACGATCTTCTGCAATTCAGCAGACAAATTTCAGAGTTGCATCAGGTTCCCGAATCGGCTTTCCATCTGTTGTTCATCTAAGGCTGTCGCTCAAAAGTTGCAGTGGGATAATTGGCTTCACTCCTAGTCCAATTTTTTTTTTTTTGCATCTAGTTCAGCCTTCCTCAATCTCAACCTTCTAGCTAAGTTGGAATTTCATATATCCCTACAGTCCAGCCAGCATATTCATCAATGCAAATTAAATGTAATGTATTTAAAGGACACCAGTAGGAGAAGGCTGATTTAGCTCCATCATCCTTTAAGGTGGCTTTAGGGTTCTCATAAAAATCAGATCAACCTACAAAGCTTTAAATCTGTCTCCATCCTAAGAATCATGCTCTTTCACAGAAGAAGGCCAGTCTGGGTCCTAACAGAATAAGAGCACTGTAAGGGACCTTAGAGGTCTTGTAGTCCACCCCCCTGCTCAAGCAGGAGACCCTATACCATTCCAGACAAATAACTGTCCAGTCTCTTTCTTAAATGTTTCCAATGGTGGAGCACTCACAATTTATGAGGACAAGCCATTTCACTAGTTTATTGTTCTCACCATTAAGAAATCTACATTTTAATTATAAACAGGGAACTTATTTCCATGTGTGGTGGACATGCCCTCAAGCTAAAAATTATTGGTTTAAAATTAGGAAATGACTGGAGAAAATTACAAAACAGATAATTGAAGTGAGACCAGAGACATTCCTATTGGGTATATTAAGAGATCAAGTAAGAGACTCCAATATATTATATTAGATATAATAACTGCAGAAAGAATAGCCTAACGGGTCTTAACCTTTTCACTGTCGTAAGGGAGGCTATAATACTATTATTTTTTCCAAAATCTCACAGCAGAAATGAATAGGCTTTCAATGGAAATGAAGGAGAGAAAAGATGGAGGACTACGAAATTGGGAATTTATGGTATAATTGGCTACAAGGTAGACACAAGATAGAGAGATGAAATGAAAGGAGTGATGAAATAATTTACTATGAATGGGCATAACTATGTATACTTATGTATAAATATGTAAATAACTACGTAAATATATGAAAATGACATAAATCAAATGTAAAATAATTGTAATAATATTTAGTAATATTCTACATACATAAAATACGTCAAAGTTAGTGAACACTACTACAAATATGCTGCAATGAATGGAAATATGTTTTTAAATTGTTTTTTAATTGTAGAATTTGTTTAATAAAGTTTTTTGGGGGGGAAGGATGGAAGGCTGAGTTAACCTTATCCAAACAAGGTAACATTATCAGTGCTAGAAGGGAATGGAGTTTGGGGTGAGGAGGAGGAAGAAGAGGAAAAGGAGAAGAACTGTGGGGGTCCTTGGTGCTCTCTGAGCTTGGTGGTTTTCTTGCAGACGTTTCATGACCCAAACTCGGTAACATCATCAGTGCTAGAAGGGAGTTAGGGGGAGGAGGGGGAGCAGGAGGGGTTATTTATGAAATCTCCCCAATCAGCTCCTTCTTCAAGAGGCTACCGGTTTACAAAGTCTCTGGGGAGGATGGTGGGTGCCTTAAAAAGATGCTGCAAAGATTCTCTTTTCCAGCCCTGAATTTTCCCATGGCAGCCTGGAGGGTCTGCCAGCTCGCACCTGGTTTTAACAACAGATTTGCAGCTCAGCTGTTCCTCTCTCTATGAGTCACACATGGAGCAGGGCTCACCAACAGTCTGGCCCTCCCCTTGGTTCTGCCAGGATAAAGATACTGGGGGTAGGTGGCACTCTTCTTCTTTATGAACCGAACAGTTAGGGGGATGTTGCCCAGCTGGCAGGGACTCCCAACACAAAGGGTCGTCGGAAGACAGTGGGGCATTGAGGCTGGCAGAGGAGGAAGGAGAAGAAGTTTGGAGATGTTCTCCACCATTCTAGCTTCAGGCAGCTCTGCGTCCTGAATCCAAAGTCAAAAAATGTCCCCTAAATCAGAGGTGGTATTCAGCTGGTTCTGACCAGTTCTGGAGAACCGGTAGCGGAAATTATGAGTAGTTCGGAGAAATGGCCAATCCCACCTCTGACTGACCTGCCAGCCCCACCTCTTCTCTGCCTCCCATTGAGTCCCAGCTGGGACTCCTTGGGTCTCCTTGGGTTGCCCTGCACAGGAGAATGGAGCTGGAAAGCAGGTCAGGGGGGTGAGGAGGGAAGGGGGATTTTGCAGTATCCATCCCCTGGCATACCCACCAAGCCATGTCATGCCCACCAAGCCACACTCCCAGAACCGGTACTAAAACATAGTAAAACAGAACCGGTAGTAAAAATGTGGAACTTTTGAGTAGTTTGGGGAACCGGCCAATCCCACCTCTGACTGGCCCCGCCAACCCCATCCATTCTCTGCCTCCCATCGAGTGCCAGCTGATCAGATGGGTCTCCTTTGGTTGACCTTCACAGGAGAAGGGAGCTGGAAAGCAGGTTAGTGGGGTGGGGAGGGAAGGGGGTTTTGCAGTATCCGTCCCCTGCCATGCCCACCAAACCACTCCCACAGAACCCGTAGTAAAAAATTTTGAATCCCACCACTGTCCTAAATAATAAGATGAACAAGTACATAACTTTGCTGAATGATTAAATAAATAAGTTTTCAAGATGTTCTCCATCATGCCCAGCTCCAGGCAGGTCTATATCCTGAGTCTAAAGTGTTTTTTTAAATCCTATTTATTATTTAGAGGAGGATTGTCTGGCGGCATCGGCAGGGGTGTGTCCTTGCACCCAAAGCCCAGACCTTAAATGCATCATGCCTTATGGATGTGGTCCCCTAATCTTCTTCGTTGCTCTTTTCTGCACACTTTCCAGAATCACAACATCTTTTTTTTTTTTTTNAGTTTTTTTTTTTTTTTTGTATTGTGGTGACCAGAACTGGGTGCAGAATTCTGAGTGTGGTCTCACCAGTGCGATGTAAATATTGCGATATTGAAATTGGTGGGGTTCTTGCTTCGTGGGTTGGGCTTCCAGTGCAGAACCCTTCTTCTGACATGTTCATTTATACAAATATACACTATAGAGGGTTTTCCAAGTTTGCACCAACCCTCAAAAGATTTTTTTAAAAATATTAAAAGCCCTTATTCTTAACACTGGTACACCACAGGGTTGCGTGTTGAGTCCCTTACTCTATACTCTTTATGTGCATGACTGCATTCCCACTCACGCTAGTAATACTATTGCTAAACTTGCAGATGATACAACAGTGGTGGGACTCCTCTGCAGGTGGGATGAGTCTGCCTACCGAGATGAGGTGGACTGGTTGCTTTCATGGTGTGGAGACAACAATTTGGTCCTCAACACCAATAAGACCAAGGAGCTGATCGTGGACTAGAGAAGGAACAGATCAGATATCCAGCCCTTGCTTATCAAGGGGGACCGAGTGGAAGAAGTGGCCAGTTTTAGGTTTCTGGGTGTTACCCTAAAAGAGGACTTGACCTGGGTGCCCACATTGCAGCCCCGGTCAAAAGGGCCCAGCAGAGATTATCCTACCTGAGGCTTCTCAGGAAACAACTGAATGAAAAACTGCTGGTGACCTTCTACCGCTGCACCACAGAGAACATACTGCACCTCTGTATGGTTTGCCAATTGCACAGTGGCAGATAGGACAGCACTCCAGAGGGTGAACATCATTGCCCCGAGGATCATGGGTTGCCCTCTCCCCTCTTTGGAAGAGCTTTAGAGCTCCTGCTGCCTTCAGAAAGTTCAAAACAGCCTCAAAGATCCGTCATATCCCGGGCACCCTTTTTTTTGAACTATGACCATCTGGCAGACGGTACAGGATAGTAAAAACAAGGACAAATAGGCTGGAAAACAGTTTGTATCCCAGGGCAGGAGCTCTGTTGAATTCTGCTATATAGTGCAGTGTTGTTGCAGTGTCAGGGGTTTTCAATTCAATGTATGGAGTGTGAAGGATGTGTGTTTGTGTTTATTTTCACAGTCATAATGTACACTGAGGATGGTATTTAGTTTTGTTGTATGAGGTGCAATGATAATAAACTAAACTAAACAAGCATCCCAGGTACGTTTAGGAAGGGCATAGCTGTGTCCTTCTACTCATTGGCTGTTGGTCCACCTATTGCAGGATTAGCCACTTTAACCTCCACAGCTCCTCAGAATCTGAACCCAGAGCCTCATTTCCTATCAAGTAGAGCTCTACCATCATTTCCCATTTTGACAAAGTTACATCAGGCAGTCTTTGCACAGGTAGTTCTTGCACTGATGATGTTACTTAGTTGGATAATGAAATGTCTACAAGAAAACTACCAAGCCCAGAGAGGAGCAAGGATCCCAAAGTCCTCCTCCCCTTTTCCTACTCTTTCATTACACAAAATCCATTCCCTTCTAGGACTGATGATGATACCTAGTTGGATAGTGAAATGTCAGCAAGAAAACAACCAAGCTCAAAGAGCACCAAAGACCCCTCATTTCAAAGCTAAGCTGCAAATATTCTCCTTTATTGGCACCACATATGGGTATCAAATGCTTCAGAAAGCACACAAGTGTGAAAATTTTGCCTGAAGGCACATTCCATCATTTCTCCCAAGACCAGCACTGATGATGTTACCTAGCTGGGTCATGAAATGTCTGTAAGAACACAATCAGGCTCTGAGAGCACAGAGGACCCTTCAGTAGTCCTCAGTTTACAACTGTAATGGAGCCTGGCATTTCCATATCTAAGGAGTTTCTTCAAAGCTAAAGAAGCTTCTTGGATGAGAAGCAAAATGTCTCCAAAGAAAAAGAAAGAAAGTCCAGTTGCCTTCTTGAAAAGCATCTTTGGGACAACCATGACCTCGATGATTGAGAAACTCTACAAACTTTTAGCTACAATATACAATTTGGGATGAACACTCTGAGTGGTGTGGGAGAAGGAACAGATTTCCAGAAAAATTGCAAACCACAAGAACCATTTGCGCTTCAGTTTGAGATGCAGACAACAGAGACTCATCCCCAACAGCCTACGACCGACTTCAACAGGGAAGGGACACAGGGCAGAAATCATCCTGCAGCCAAGAAGGCTCCACAGCCATTTGCACTACTCAAATGACAAAAATAAAACCTCCAAGTGGCCTCAATGACTCTCTCAAAAGATGAAAATGACCAGCTGTCTGAAAGGAGTATAAATCCTTCCTCTCCCCACTGTCCAGTCAGAGTTGAAGAAGCTTCTTGGATGAGAAGTCTTCCAAGAAAAAAAACAAGAAAGTCCAATTGCTTCTCAAAAAAAGCACCTTTGGGGCAGGGAAAAGCATTTGGGTGAATCATCTATGCAAACAAGATTTAGTCCAGTACAAGATTTTGCCTTCCTGTCTGCAACACTAAACATGTGCTGGACACATATTTACATATGTTCCAATTTTATAAGGCTTCTGTTCTTCTATTCCCCCCAGAGGCTGATGGAAGTCGTAGCCAGCACATTCGTGAAATTCAATTAGTGACAATCACCTTTAGGATAATACATTTTAAATGTCCACATGCAGTTGTCCCCGAACGTGCCCTCTTCCACGATGTTGCCCAACAATTCCTGTCATCTCCACCTTGGAGGAAAAGTTGTGGCCCAACCCAGCTGAAGGGGTGCCAGATCTGGGGAAAACAGCAGACTTTTAAGCAACAAGATGGCAGGAACCATCCTTAACAGAGGCAAGATAAAATTAAATCAAATAATAATTAAAATGAGCAAGCTAATGCTTCTTCAACTGCAATGTATTTATACCATCAGCTCTTGTTTAAAATCCAAAGCCTGAAAAGCCAGAGCGAACAATGTTGAGTGCGATAATTAAACTCAGCAAAAATTATTTCAAGATTTAAGGACTGACCACCATTCTGCACCCAGCAGCTGCCAAATGCACCAAGCCAGCTGCTTGGGATTGATTGACAAAGAGTTTAAAAAGGAGACGCAGAAGAAAACCTTCAATCCTAATCACTTTTTTCCCCTAGCCCAAGACTCACAAACACCCAGCCCAAACCACAAAGAGAGATTTTGTATTGTGCCTTAAGGCCACTCTTGTAGATTTCAGAATAACACAGTTGGAAGGGACCTCAGAGATCTTCTAGTCCAACCCCCTGCTCCAGCGGGAAGTCCTATCCATTTGTCCAATCTCTTCTTAAAAACTTCCAGGGTTGGAGCACCCGTCCACAATTTCAACAGGGATCAGACTCAAAATCCTGGGAAGTTTGTGCACCAACTTTGCAGAGTTCAAAACCAGCATGGAGAAGGCATGGAGACAACATCCTGGATCAAGCAATCACCAACTACTCACCATCAATCTCAATGGACTTTTGCAAGCTAAAGATGGAACACATTTCAGAGTATGCAGTGGTGGAGTGATATTCCTGGTAGCAGAAGGAGGATTTAGATTCAGATTAGTTATCCGTGTTAGTTACCACCGAGGTTCCTTTCCCAGCCTGCAACTCTTTTAGTAAAGAGCTGTGGAAAACAGAGAAGTGACTCGACTCGGGAGTGAGGTGTGGAGAGGGCAAAAAATAGAAGAAAAGCCTCGGGACGATTTTAAAGATGTAATTAAGGAAAAGTAAACCTTGCTCAGTGGAAACGCTGAGTAGCAGAGCAATAGCGGGTAATCAGCACTTGCGGACAGCAACACCGAGTTTTCAACTTTACTAATAACACCCTGCATGGGTAAGTACAGATTTGTGATTTTGTTTTTAGAAGGCATTGTCCAAATGGGCTTTTGCATCAGCCTAGCAAGAAGGGGAGTTTGAAACTGGGGTGTCTCTGGTTTGCCCAGGCCTACTATGACATGGGGGGGGGGGNGCCCAGGCCTACTATGACAGGGGGGGGGGGGTGAGGCAGATCACCCCACTAAAAGGCATGCCACCCCACTACCAGAAAAGAGAGCCTTTGTGTAGCCGATCACTGAGAAATGATTGGGGAAGAAACAGCCAAACCAGTTCATATTAGGCTCTGGTCACACAGCGTGAATTGGTTTATTAATTTGTAAAAGAAGTCCCTACTGATTTTACCTGGCCATTTGTAGGCACGCCACTCATCTCTGTTTCAAGGCCATTCAGACAGCACTCTACGAAGGCGTTTCCACTGTCATGTAGCCAGCATGACGTCACAGAATGCCGTTTCCTCCCCACCGAAGTGGTACCTATTTATCTACTCGCGTTTGCATGCTTTCGAACTAAGTTGGCAGGAGCTTATTTCTTTCTATCCCTCCTTGATTATTTTTTATTAATAACTTAAGGTGATGAAGTATCCAGCACACCTTCCTCCTCCTGAATGGTCGGGGGGGGGGGTTATTGTCGCCTCATTCCACCCGACGGCTGAGAGGCAGAAAAATCATCCAGCTGGCTGGTTAAGACAAGGCTTGAACTCACCTTCTGTGGCTTTGTAGCCTGGTGCCAACAGGTGACTCCCAGTTCTTCATGTTCTTCCTTCTCTCCATTTTTTTTATTACATGCTCTGCAGATAGCACCAGTTCCAAGAAGCTCAATGGGGCCGGATAATTTCATCATTCATAACTTTCATGTTTAAAGTTAGGAAATAACTTTATTATTTCCTAATAATAGGCAGGAAATACCCTGGGAGAAAAGGCAGGTGCAGGTAACCTGGAAATTGGGGCTGTATAAATGAGCCCAAGCAGCCAATTTGAAGCTGCAGAGTCTTCCTGGATAAGTAAGCAGGGACAATTTCCTTCCTTCCTGCCTGCCTGCCTGCCTGCACTCCCTCTCCTCTTTCCTTCCACCCTTCCACACTTGCTCCCATTTCTTTCCTACCCTTTTTACTTCCTTTCTTCCTTTCTTTCCCCTGTCCCTCCCTTCTTCCTTCCTACTCTCCTTCTCCTCTTCCCTTCCTCCCTTGCTTCCCTTTTTTCCTACTTTTTTCTTCCTTTCTTCCCTTCTTCTCTTCTTTCCTCCATCTCTCCCTCCCTTCTCCCTCTGTGGAATCTGGAGGGGCTTAAGGGACAAAATAGGTTGCCTGAAAGCCCCACTGATTTTTTTTTTCAGTTTAAGTTTAAAACCCTGGTCAAGATTGGCCTATTTATCTTTTTGACATCTCCTGCGCTGTGGTTTTGTTCTGACTCAGGCTTCGTCCAAATTAAGGAAACACAAACTGAGTGCAAAATCAAACCTATTTTAATGCAGCGCTGGGAATTTCTTGCATTCCCAGCCAAAACTCATTCTCTGAGATAAGCTCATGCCTTTCAGGGTTGTAGAAGGCTGTCAAGAAACAATTACTAGAATATAAACCGACAGAAGTTCCAGCAAAGACAAACCAGAATTCGCAGGGCTTCAATGAGGAATCAGAATCTAATGATCTTCTTTGCTTCCTGCAAAGAGCACGTCACCAAGTGCTGACTTTTATCCCTTATGGGAATGGCCATCACCTCCCACCCTTACTCCCAAGTCGCCCCTTCTGCTTCAGCTTCTCTCTCCTTTTAGCAGTCCTGTGCACACACACACTGGGAATAGGCTCCCTGGGGTCCTCTGCTTCGCTGCTGCCAGACTCCAAAGGCAGCACCCCACTCTCAGAGGGTCCTGGCCCCATCCCTGCATCGGATGTACGACCCTCGTCCAAGTCCACCCCAGACTCCCTAACTGGTTCCCTTTCTTCCTCACTGTCCAATATCTCCGACATCCGCACCAGCTGCTGGTGAACCACAGCAGGTTTAACATCAGGCTTAAGCCTCCCATTATGTCCCTGAAGCTTCCCCTCAATCTCTTAAACAACATATTCAGAGTTCAAAATGTTGCCCTACCTACCCAAAACCTCTTGCAGCTCCACATAGCGGGAACATGGCCAGATCACAAAAAGGGCCCCCTCCTGCACTTTTAACAGAACTAAATAATCCACGAAAAGCAGTGTTTTGGCAACTTGAAGAAGTGGGGATTCAACCCCCAGAATTCAACTTATCGATGGATGGATTTCGATTTCTGCAAAAGCCCTTAAAACAGAGGTCTCCAAACTTGGCAACTTTTAAGACTTGTGGACTTTGGAGTTGCCAAGTTTGGGGACCCCTGACTTAAAACATCTTTTCTCAACCCTTTTGAGGATCCCACAAAGAGCTGCCTTTTGGCTGCCTTGTGTTCAGGTTCTTGTTACTTTCTTGCAAACCTGGTTGTTATTTGTTTCATGCTTTGTAACAGTGGCTGGATTGTTTTTAATTGTAGGTTGTGGTAAGCAGCCCAGAGGCATGCTTCATGAGGTATACAGTTATATAAATCTGCTGAATAAATAAGTTTGTTACATAAAGGAGAGCGCTCAGGCAAAAGGTTTGCACCTCTGCCTTTAACCACAAATATTGCCTTTTGGGTGGTTGTGCTCTCTCAAAATCATAAAACGGGTCTTTAGCTTCTTCGCTTTGCAACTGTCAAAACTTATGACCGTAATTACCATGCTCAATTTTGGTTATAAGTCCAGGATTACCCATAATTCTTTTTAAATGGATAAAACTGTTATCATACTGCTGAAATGATAAGAAGGTTATGCAATACAGTTTTCCAGGTGGATTAAAGACCCAGTAAGCAGCTACATACGCTATATATAAATTTAGGGCAGTTTTTCTGTGGATCTTTTTGCTGGTTTCATGGATTGTGTGAACCCAGGAGTCAGATTGATGGACTCAAAAATATAGCATGTGGTGTGAATGAGTCATAAGCAGTCCTGTCAGAGAAGGTAGGTTAAATTTGAATTACGCATGAGTATGAATGAAAAGGAAAGGAAATGTGCAAAGCTGCTTTCCCAAGAATTTGTCAGCCCAATCTGCCACCCTCCAGGCAGGATCGGCGACAAGTCCCATCATCCTTGTCAGATTGGATCCAAAGATAATCTTTATAAACTTTATGCTAAAATAAATTGCTAAATCTTAGGAAAACAGCAATAGCTGAGTGCTTCTTTAGTTCGTTTATTTCGCTGTAACATATATTGTGGTTTTAAATCACATGTGTAAATATTATTTTGGATGAAGTTCTCTTTATAGGCAAAAACCTCTTGTACCACAAGGTGGTCATAAACCTTTTTATTATCTTTTTCATCTACTGTTCCTCCTCTTTTATGCATCTTGGAAGCTATGCCTCCTTTCCCTTTTGTTTTTCTTAATTTGCCTGCGTCATAGAACTGATAACCAAATCCCTTTTTAGATTATCAATTCATCTGGAAACGAAAGGAAATGAACTTTCTTTTGGCTTCCTAACCCAACACCCCAAACACGTCGGGGCTACATTGTCTTCAAATTGTAACACAGAGGTACTGCAATGTTTCCCAAACTTGGCAACTTTAAGACATGTAGATTTTTTTTTATATTCAATAAAGTTTGCTTTTTTTAAAAAAAAAAGACATGTGGTTTTTAACTCTCAGAATTCCCCATGGCTGGCTGGGGAATTCTGGGAGTTGAAGTCCACACATCTTAAAGTCACCAAGTTTCAGAAACATTGCTAGAAGATCCTTCCTTCTTTTTCTTCCTTCCTGCTCTTCCTTCCTTCCCTCCTTTCCTTCCTTCCTTCCTGCCCTTCATTTCCTTCCTTCCTTCCGGCCCTTCCTTCCTTCCTTCCTTTCCTTCCTTCCTTTCCTTCCTGCCCTTCCCTTCCTTTCCTTCCTTCCTGCCTGCCCTTCCCTTTCTTCCTACCCTTCCTTTCCTTCCTTCCTTCCTTCCTCCCTTCCCTTTCTTCCTACCCTTCCTTTCCTTCCTTCCTTCCTTCCTTCCCTTCCCTTCCTGCCCTTCCTTCTTGCCTGCCTGCCTGTTAAAAACACAAAACAACACTGGCAGTTGTGATATTGTTACAACCCTGACAATCAGAAGAAACCAGGTACTAAAAGCCTCACTCAAACATGATCCCCAGATCTGGGACCCGAACCCAAGTCTTAAGGCTTTCTAAAACCCAAAGGGAGTGGGTACCACCCTATCTCGGGGGGGGGGGANGGGGGGGGGGGGGGGCAGTTCCAGAATTCAGGCTGGGCAGAGAAGATCCCCTTGCCCCCTCCCACAAAACGACACGTTTTAATAGGGGGAACCTGGAGTGTATCCATGCTGCCCCAATTACCAGCCTGCTTTGTAAAAGTTGCCAAAGGCTGGGGATTATGGGATGTGGAGTCTAACCCAGCCAGAATACACCTGTCCCTACCAGTTTATCGTTTTCTCCAAAAGCGTCAATTCCAAAAAACATTCTTTTAATCCAGATTAAAAGAGCGGCTTTTTTGGGAAGGTGATGCAGGATTTAAATCAGCAGAGCTCGAAAACTCTGTGCTGATATTGCTTGCGCACAACTAAGGACAACATTTGGCGCTTCCTCAATAAAGCTCGCCTTTAGGAGTCGCAGGCGCTCAATTGGGCGTTAATGAATTTATGAATTAAACCTATAGACACACACACACCTACTTCTCTTCCCTGTGGTGACCAATAAGCATTCCATTGAAGAACGCAGCTTCTGCTTGCAAATAAATCCATTTTCAATTTCATAATGTCGTGCATAAATCTTGGGCCAGAGAAGGAAAACCTCAGCTAACTTCAATCTCATTTTCACTACAATGTTTCAAAGCCATCTCACTGGCCTCCTTGACTTACAACCACAATTGAGCCCAACGTTTCTGTTGTTAAGTGAGTTTGGCCCCATTTCATGACCTTTCTTGCCACTGTTGTTAAGTGAATCCCTGCAGTTTATAAGTTGTAACCTGGTTGTTAAGTGAATCCGATTTCCCCACTGACTTTGCATGTCAGAAGGTCACAAAAGGGGATCACCCTGCGACCATCATAAATATAAGCCAGCTGCCAAGCATCTGGATTTTGATCACATGACCCCGGGGATATTGCAACAGTTGTAATTGTGAAAAACGGTCACAAGTCACTTTTTTTCAGTGCCGTCGTAACTTTGAACCATCACTAAATGAATTGTTATAAGTCAAGGACTACCTGTAGGCCAGGAGTTCCCACCCAAAGATCACTGTCGCCTTCAATGGGAAACGTTTGTACAAACAGTCCTTGACTTACCACCACAAATTGGGACTGGGCACTTCGGTCACTAATTGAGGCAGTTGTTAAGCGAATCCGATTCAATTCTACCTTTTTTGGGCTACAGCTGTTAAGTGAATCATGTGGGCCTTAAGTGAATCCACGTCCCTCACTGACTTTGTCGGATGGTTGCAAATGGATTATGTAATTTAATGACCGCATGGTTCACTTAAGAACTGCAATGATTCGCTTAACATTCATGGCCAAAAGAAAAATGGACATGAATTACTTAACAGCCACAAACCCAGTTCCAGTTCTTCATATTTTAGCCTCCAGCTGTCAGGATTCCAGCAGTTCCCCCCATTTAAATCTTGAGTCTCGAGCCAAACTTCCAAAACTTCAAAAGGATTTATTGGGAGTTAACATGTCCAGCACTGCCTGGGTGTAGCTGACTCTGAGACACATAATTCACTGTCACCCTTGACCCTGGTTCCCCCACCCCGCCCTCTGGGTGTATCATAATTCATATTCTCCAGTGGGACACATCCATAGTCAAGAGTCATCAATCATGCTCTCCAGTTAGATGTTTGCACGGCAGAAACTTCAGTCACCTAGTTACTATCTTTGAAAAACTATTTATGGAATGCACTTTCGGTTTCCAAACTGCTGCATTGCTCCCCCTCCCTTTCAGTTGGCAACTCTAAAAAGACCAGAGAAATATTTTATGAGTTGACACCAGCCCTCTGATCGTCTTTGTTGCCCTTCTCTGCACTCTTTCCAGAATCTCAACATCTTTTTTTTTTTTTATTAATTTTAAATTTTTTTTTCTGGTTTCTCTTCAATTCGTATAAATCTTTCGCCTTTCACTCAACATCTTTTTTAATATCGTGGGCAACCAAAACGGGATGCAGTGTTCCAAGTGTGGCCTTACAAAGGCATGAATAAAGTGGTACTTACACTTCACGTGAACTTGATTTAATCCCTCTGGGATGGATAAAAGCCAATCAAGCCAGGAATGTCTCGAGATACAACAGACAGCCTGGGAATCCACTCCTTCCACCCTCCAGTTCAAGAAGAGGAAGAAGGAAACATGGGCGGAACGAATATTAATTCCTGATAAATGCAAATTTGCATCCAGTTGTTCTCGGATGTTTCAGCCTGCTTTGCCTATTGAGGATAATAACTCACCCAGCTCCGTTCTTCGCTCATTGTAGAAGGGTTTCCCAAGAAGTTCAGGGCATCCTTCCAAGTCTCAGATCATTTCTATTTATGTTTTTAGGAGGCTGGGAGTGTCACCACCCATCTTTGACACAGCAGAAAAAAATTTGGCAGGATATTGGCTTTCTTCATAGTTTATGTTTTTCTTGCTACTTGAGGACTGCCCTCTAAGCTGGAGAGGATCAAACTTAAAGAGATTTGACAGAGCTGCATAGGCTAGCATAGAGTTGCTCAATTTTGGCAACTTTTAAGACATGTGGACTTCAACTCCTAGAATTCCTCCGCCAAAGTTGAGGCCCACACATCTTAAAGTCGTTTAGGTTCAGAAACATTGCCCTATAAAATTATACAGAGGGTCCCGGAAGCTCATTTCTTCCTTAAGACGCTCTATTTAGGCTAAAAACCATCCAGGACACACTGACTGCAATATGGGTAATGAGTTGGTGGCTGGGGAATCCTGGGAGTTGAAGTCCCCGTTTCTTAAAATCCCGGAATTGCTAAGGTTGAGAAACACTGAATGCCATTTCTCACTCAGCCCGAGCAAAGGAGAAATGTATCCTGACATTTTTTGGATCCACATCTTTCTCTCATCTCAAGGCCATGAGTGAGATACATACTTTTGATATATCAGTGATATATCAGTATTAATTCTGATCCTGCCAAAGCCATGCCAGAATTATCTGGCAGGATTGGCAGAGGACAGAATGTGAGATCGCTCTGAACGATGGTTTGTTGAGCAAGGGATAGTCAAGCTGTGTGTGATCCCATGCCTGCAAACCTCTAGCCAGGCATGACATTTTTATTTTTTAATTTATTTTAGGGTTTGTTTTTTTAAACCTATCTTTATTATTTTTTCTAAATAACTCAAGTGGGGAACACACCTAACCCTTCCTTCTCCTCCTCTTTCCTTACAATGACCACCTTGTGAGATGGGTTGGGCTGGGACTGAATGTCTCCCACCCAGTTTTATGTCCATGGCAGGACTAGAATTCACTTTCTCCTGGTGATTGGCCTGAAGTCACCCAGGCAGCTTTTATACTGACGTGGAACTAGAACTCACCATCTTCTGGTAACTGGCCAAAAGTCACCCAGCTGGTGTTCATGCCTAAGGCATGAACTCACCATCTCCTGGTGGTTAGTCCAAAGTCACCCAGCCGGCTTTCATGCCTAAGGTGGGACTAGAACTCACAGCCTCCTGGTGATTGGCCCAAAGTCACTCAGGTGGCTTTTGTTCCTAAGGCAGGACTAAAGCTCACCATCTCACCACCATTTTTAACCTGGCGCCTTCAGCACTTAAGTATTGTTTTAAAAATATATATTGCTGTTCTCTTGTGGTGAGCAAGATTTTTACAGACTAGATACGGCAAGCCTAAATTTTACTCTGATTCATGCTTCGCACTACTGTACGATGGCAATTCCAGATATCGGTTTACTATAATTGTGTAATTGCAGCTATAACGGTTGGCCGAAACCATCATGCTAAGCCATGGGTTATCTAGCCTGTTGTTGTCCTTCTGGAAGCATGAACTGAGATGAACACTACTGATAATAATTATACAAGCTGAAAATCATTGCCAAAAGGACGATAAAACAGAAATTTGTGGTGTAATGTGTGAAAACATGCTCCCCAGCCCATTTCCTTTCTGATTCAGGAAGCCAAGGCAATGTTTGTCTAATTCAATGGAGCCCAGACAATCTTCTCTTCCTCAATTAGTTAATCATTCATATTATATTTCAGTTCCATACAAGGTCAATTGATAAAAGCCAAAGCTATCAACTTAAAAATCAGAGGTGCAGATCAGGTATTAGACAAAGCATGACACCAGAGATACTGACACATCTGAAGCGTCCTCAGCTTGTATTGATTGATTGACTGACTGATTGATTGATTATTTTTGAGTTCTGGAGAGGGGCACTTTGGTCCCTCGGGGGTTTCAAAGGAAAAGGCAGCCCTGTGCCTGGCCAACCATCATTAGGGGGGCCAGGAAACCCACTGAGACAATCTCAGTCCTGAAATAGAATAGGAGAAGGAGGGAGTGTTACTCGAGGTGGGCGCCTTGAGTTGCTTACCAGAAATAATGGGATGAAAATTAAGAAAAAAATAAACCCAGGTTTGATGAAAGTTGGTGCAGTTTCCACTTGTTNGGGGGGGGGGGGGGGGGGGGTCACAACAAAGCCTTCCAGTGTTTAGAAAAGCGCCCCCATCTTAATGTAAGGCCAGCCGAGTTGGCTAACTTCGACAGTCTAAGGACGTAACGCTATTTGCACTCTGCACTTGCCCAGAGGCACGCTCTTCCTCTTCTCTGTTCTGCGGCTCTTTCCGCGATTCCATTTCTAAGCTGTGCCGCACCAAAAAAAAGAAAAAAAAAATCAAAATCCCGGCTAACCGGATCAGCAGTTCACGAATTAACTCCACTGGCTACATTCGCACAACCTTCAGACTCGCCGAGCAGATGACTGTACCGCGGGCGGTGCGAATTGAATCCCTCCCAGCTGTTTCGCCGTCGGCTCCGGTCGAGAAAAAGAGTCAGAAAGTGAAAAGCTACGCCGGGGCGAGAAAAGGAGCGACGCGAAAGACCCGCGTTTTGCGATTCACACGTGAACCTCGCCGCCACACCCAGGAGCGCGAGCCTCGCTCCGCCAGCCTGCCTTTCCCAAACGCCCCGACGACGAAGGGCTCTTCCGCGCTGGACACGCGTCACGTGGGAAAAGGCCTCCGGGAAGCCAGCTTGCCTCCCCTCCAACGCGCTCCGGAGCGAAACTCCCCGACGCCCGGACGGGCAGGCAGCTCGGCGGGGGCGCGCCCAGTCCGACGCTCCCCGCCGCTTTTTGCCCGGCCGGAGGAGACTCACCGCTCAGCCGCGTCCCGACGCTCCTCTCGGCGCCGCTTCAGGGCAGCAACAGCCCGCCGGGGCAGAGCATCGCCGCCGCCGCCGCCGCCTTGCCGCGCCGGCCGCTTGGAGTCAACGCCCGTCCGAGCGAGCGAGCGACCCAAGCCGGGCTCGGCCGCTCTCCGCTGCCAAGCTGCGAGCGAGGCTGGTGCGCCAGGCGCGGCGGCCGGAAAGCGGAAGGCGGGGAGGCGGGGAGCTCAGCCGCCTTCGGGGGGTGGGGTGGGCGGAGAGGCGAGAGCCCGACGGGGGCCGGCCGCCGGTCTCGGGGCTTCCTGGGCAGCGCCAACCGGCGGGGGAAGGACCAAACCCGGCCGCCTCTCGGGAGCAACTCTCGCCCTGCCTTCCCCCCCCCCCCCCGAAGGATCGGGCGCAAACGGCGAGGAGGGCAAAGAGATCCCGGCGTGGCTCAATCGGGCGTTGATGAATCGGGCTTCGGGGTCGTGTGGACGGGCGGGACGGGGCTCGCGCGTCCGCTTTCTGTGGAGTGACCTCGGAGCGCCTTCTCACGCGCCTCCATCACGTGGAGCCATCCCCAGCTGCCCTGCTTTTGCAACGGGTCTTTTTTTTTTGGCCCTCTTTCTCCGAAGGGCATTGCGTCCCGTCCCGTCCCGTCCCCCCCCGGCTCCCCTTCGATCCGGGGACCCCTCCTTCCATCAAGGGGGTCTCTGCGTGCAATCGGGACGGGGCCGAGAGCCGCCCATCTCCCCGCTGGGCGTCCGGAGGCTCCTTCTCTCTCGACCCGCGTCAAGTAGGACGAACGCGCCGTGTGAACCAGGAAGGTGCCAAGCTCTGCTCCGGCGTGCCTGACTGGTTCTCGTGGGGCAGGTGAACGAGCCTCTTGCCGCTTTGGCCCACGAGGGACTTCCTGTCACTTTTGATTGATTGATTGATTGATTGATGATTTATTTATTTATTTATGATTTATTTGGGGGCAACACATTCCCCTCCCCTTCGTAGACTACTTCGGGTCTTTCCAGCCACTGCCACTTGTTGCCAGCGCGTTTTTGTTGTTTCCTGGCAGTCCTTATGGATTGAAAGGGAAAAGGGTGTCCTCCTTGAGCAAGGGTTGGACTAGAAGACCTCCAAGGGCCCTTCCAGCTCTCTTCCGATTGATTGATTGATTTCATACATACATGCTCTGTGTTTTGTTCGGAAAAACACGAGGTAGACCAGGTTCCAACAGCAAAGTCTTTATTTAAGTCAGGATGTAGAAAGAGGAACATTGGCTCAAGCCGCGCCGGTCTTTTTATATCTTTTGCCCGGCCGGCTTGCAGCCAATGACAGTTGTTTAATTTTGCCGCCTTCCCGCGGCTGCAGGGATTGGTTCAAAAGGAACCAATCCCTTATCGTTCTTAGCAGCCAATGGGAATGCATTATTTGAAGCCGGTTATTTGCATACAGAACACTCTGCTCCATGGCTTCCCAGCTTAATTATTCCCTTGGAATCTCAGCCTCTCTGGAGTTGCTTTGCTGCCTGTGAGTAGTAGTCTCTTAGTAGACTCTTGCTGCTGGGCCAGCCACACAAGGAGCCCCCCCACCCCACCCCAGGTGAAATGAAGGAGAACTCTGCCTCTCTCTCCTTAGAGGAAGCTGGCTGGGGATATTCGGGGAATTGAAGTCCACCAGGCTTAAAGTCGCCAAGGTTGGAGACTCCTGGCCTTAGATCCCAAGGCAAAAAAGATGCTTCAAACCCTAGAACCATGTTGGGGAACCTATTGCACACGTGCCAAAAGTGGCACGCAGAGCCATCTTCGCCGGCATGCAAACCGTCACCCCGAAGCAGGTCCACTGAGCATGCATGCATGCCACGCACCTGCCAGCTGATCGTTGGGTAGCTTCCATGCGTGTGCAGGGTGTTAGGAATCTATCCACCAATTAGTTGGGTTGGCAATATATAAACCAACAATGTATGTTTGTAGCTTGAAGACAAAGTTACTGTATTGATTTGTACTATGTTCCAATTGGTTGATTGTACTGTGAATTGCCACAAGAGGGAGCTAGAGATCATGGCTTGCTCTCTCTGACATTCTGTATCTCTGACATTCTGTTGCTATCTCAGTTTGACTCTGAGACTCTGTTGTATTTATGCCGTGCTTATACTTTGATATTTTTGCTTACTGGAAATGACAAAGGGAACCGGTAAGAAGACTTCGTAATTGGATATTCTTTGGACTGTTAAACGTCTATGACCTGGACTGTTTATAGGCCTGTGCTATTTCTTAAAGTAAACTTTAACTCAATTTAGTGTATCTGTGTGTGGCTGAATAATTATTCATCACTACTCTCATAAATGTTTCCATGTGCATATCCTTGTGACTCAAGGGTTATTCTGTACATACCATAACACGAGGGGGCAGGGGGGGATTCAAAATTTTTAACAACTAGTTCTGTGGGCGTGGCTTGGTGGGCATGGTTTGGTGGTCATGTGACTGGGTGGACATGGCTTGGTGGTCATGTTGTTGGCTGGATCCGGCCAACTCAATATTACTCACATCGAGGCACACATCTCCTCGCCTGGCCTCTTGTGACTGTGGGGATGCTGCAACAGTTGTAAATGTGGAAAACGGTCATAAGTCACTTTTTCTCAGGGCCATTGTAACTTTGAATGGTCCCTCCACGCAAGCAAAGTACCAGCACAGGAGGAGAAAAAAAAATTCCAGAGGAGTTCCAGAGACAGGAAGCCTAGTCCTGCCAAGAATGTAACAAGGATTAATGGAGAGGCAGTTTCTGTAAGCAACACCAGAATGTTTCCTTCCTGCCTTCCTTACAGGATTAGGCCAGTAATTTCTTCTAACAACCGGTTCTCCGAACTGCTTAGGATGTTAACAATCAGTTCTAGCGAATAGGTGCGAACTGGTAGAATCCCACCCCTGGGGGGGGGGCTGTGTGCATTGCCTTACGGGTGTTGGCATGCACACTTTTGGGATGCAAGGACAGAAAAGTTAGCCATCACTGACGTAGAAAGAGCACAGAGAAGGGCAACGAAGAGGATAGAAGATCTGGAGGTCGAGTCGTATGATGAGCAGTTGCAGGAACTGGGCAGGTCTCGTCTAAGGATGAGAAATTTGAGGGGTGATGTGGTTGCAATCTTCCAGTTCTTGAGGAGCTGGCACAGAGAACAGGAGTCGACCAAAGCATCAGATGGCAGGACAAGAAGGAAGCAGAAGGAAGACCTCGATTTCCAACAGTTCATTTAGTCACCGTTCAAAGTTGCAACGGCACTGAAAAAAGCGACTTAGGACCGTGTTTCACACTTGCTACTGTTGCAGCATTCCCTGGGTCACGGGATCAAAATTAAGATGCGTGGCAAGTGATTCATATTTATGATGGTTGCAGTGTCCCAGAGTCAACTGATCCTTTTTTTGCAAAATTCTGACAAACAGGAATCCAAATTCACTTAATAACTATGTTACTAAGTTAACAACTTCAGTGATTGACTTAACAACTGTGGCAAGAAAAGTCGTAAAATGGGGCAAACTCGCTTAACAAAGGTTTCACTTAGCAAAACAAATTTTGGGCTGAATTGTGGTCATAACTCAGGAGTTATGACTCGAGGAGTACCGGTAACAGAATGCTGGAAGCACCAAAGATAGACCATGGCAAGAGTAAAATACGCCACACACACCTCCGCCAAGTAATTAAATCCATAAAAAGCCACATAAACTCTTTTTCTGGGCAACAATAGCCGGAGGCTCATTCATTTGTCACAGAACCAGTTATGCACCCTTAGCAGAGCCTGGCTACTTCCTGGTTCACATGGAGTGTTACATCTACTTTTTGTTAAATGCAGAATTAAATGTGGGTATGGAAGGAGGCCAGGGGCCCACACAGCAGCCTGGAGTGATTGGGAGGTGGAAGATTATTAATTCTAGATCCAAGGTAGAATTAAGGAGAAATTTCCTGACAGCAAGAACAATTAATCAGCAGAACCAATCCAGTCTATTTTGGAAAACCTCTAACACAGAGCACTCACAACTCTGGATCAGTAGAGAAGTCCTCAGTGGTGAGATTCAAATAATTTAACAACTGGTTCTCTGCCCCAATGATTTCTTCCAACAACCAGTTCACCAAACTGCTCCGAAAGTTAACAACCGGTTCTCCTGAACTGGTGCAAACTGGCTGAATCCCACCACTGGATGTCCTCAACTAGGAGATCCACTTGAGGAGATCCACATCTTGAGAATCTAATGACCAGCTTCAAATCTGGAGACATGATGCAAAGATAACAGTCTAATGCTGGAAAAGGTGGAAGGAAAGAAGGAGAGGACAATCCGTAGCAAGATGGAGGGACTCTTTTGAAGTAGCGATTGGGCACGTTGTTGGAAAATTGGAAAGACCAGGTTAGGGACAGATTGTCAAGAAAAATACCTATGTGGTTGCTAAGTCAACATCAAGTTGATGGCGCATTGTCCATCCAAATCAGGTGTATGATTTAGCCAAGACAATAATATGGACGATGAACTCACCAACAGCTCAGCCTGAGATGAAGGCTAGAACATAGCATAATAGTTGGAAGGGACCTTTGTGGTCTTCTAGTCCAACCCCTGCTCAAGCAGGAAACCCTATATCATTCTGGACATTTGGCTGTTCAATCCCTTCTTGAAAAGCTCTAGTGATGGAGCACCTACAACTTCTGAAGGTAAGCCATTCCACTATTTTAATTGTTCTCACTGCCAGGAAAAATATCCGTGGAACAGCTTACCTCCAGAAGTTATGAATAATTTACATTTCACTGGACCTTCTATCTGGGCTCACCCATTCATTTTTGAGACAGGTGGAATGATCATGTTTATTACCATATTAGTCTACCATTGTAAAACAATTATGCTGACCAAAATTTGCAGAAGCAATATCAAGCCAAAGGAAAGAGGTATAATTCAATGGTAGCACGGTAAGATTTTTTTTTGGGGGGGGGAGGTATTTGAGAAGTAAATGCATTTTCAAGACAAAAAAGATTCCATGAATGACACATTGGTTCAGACAACCTGGATTCACACCCTGGTTTGTTTGTTGAAGCTCAGCGTACCAAACATATGTTATTATGCCCAGATGGCCAAGTTAAGTAGGCAGGAAACCTGTTGGCTGCTACACCGTGTGGGAATAGTGACCCGGAAAATTGATGATTACTGTCACATGGGGAAGTGTCAAATATTAATCACACACACACACATATCCCTCACATCAGAAGCACACAAGAAAAAGTGCCATTCTCTTCATTTCTCTTGTCAGCTTGATATTGGAGTAGGATAAAAACAGACCCTTGGAAATGATAAGAGGAATGTAAGTGGTCTTCCACTTACGGTCAGAATTTCCATTGGTAAGCAAGGTTGCCACAGTTGTGTTGTGGTTATCCGGCTGCAGGTGCAGACGGCTGAGGAGAGCGAGGACTCAGATGAGGGGCCAGGACCATCAGGGAGTGGACTGCTGCCTTCAGGGATTGTGGGGGCTGGAAGCAGCGATGAGGAGGTTCCCGAGGAGCCTGTGCCAAGTGCACGTGCGTGCACGGCTGCTCATAGGAAAGAGCAGCTGCAACAGAACAGGTGACTTGGGAGTAAGGCTGCAAGGTAATGGCCTCTCCTTCAAGAAGATAAAAGCCAGCTGTGAAGCAAACGTTCTTTGCAGGAAGCAAAGACATTTTGAAACTCAACCTCGTGGACATTACAGTTGGTATTTGAAGAGTCTTGTGTTGTAAACTATTTCTTATCTGTGATTCTTGGCAGCCTCGCACTTTGGTGAGACTTATGCTTATCAAAGTTAATTAGTTTGCAGCAGCCTTTTAACCAGGGATTCATTAAAAGACTCATTGAAAGGTTTCTGTTCCCTTTGGTTATTGTTTGTCTTATTGGAAAAGGGTTTGGGTCAGAACAGGTTGTTAAGTGGATCACGGAATCATTGCAGCCAAGTAAATCACACAGTCATAAAGGAAATCTGGTTCCCACCCCCAGTTGAAGTTGCATATTGGAAACTATCTGGGAAGGTCAGAAACTGTGACATTGCAGGTGGTAAGTTGGCTGGGACACTGCAACTATTGTAAATACACACATTGCCCAAGTGCCCAAATTTTGACAATGTGTTTGTGGGGATGTTGTGATGGTTTTTAAGAGCAAGCATTGGACATACATCGCTCCTTTCAGTGGTGGTGTAATTTTAAATGAATACTAAATGACTACAGGTAGTCCTTGGCCTACGAATGTTTATTTAGTGACTGTTCAAAATTACAACACCATTGAAAAAAGTGACTTAAGACTGTTGTTCACATTTAACAACTGTTGCAGTATCTCTGTGGTTGCATGATCAAAATTCGGATGCTCGGTCATTGACTCGTATTCATGACGGTTGCAGTGTCCCAGGGCCACAAGATCCCCTTTTGAAAACCTTCTGACAAGCAAAGTCCTTGGGGAAACGTGATTCATTTAACAACCGTGTAAACAAATTAACAAGCACAGTAATTCACTTAACAACTGTTAACAAGAAAGGCAGAGGTGGTACTCGGCAGGTTCTGACCAGTTCTGGAGAACCGGTAGTGGAAATTTTGAGTAGTTCGGAGAATCGGCCAATCCCACCTCTGTCTGGCCCCACCAACCCCATCTCTTCTCTGCCTCCCATCGAGTCCCAGCTGATCAGCTGAGTCTCCTTTTGTTGCCCTGCACAGGAGAATGGAGCTGGAAAGCAGGTTCTTTTGTTGCCCTGCCCAGGAGAATGGAGCTGGAAAGCAGTTTCTTTTGTTGCCCTGCACAGGAGAACAGAGCTGGAAAGCAGGTTAGTGGGATAGGGAGGGAAGGGGGATTTTGCAGTATATCCTTCTCCTGCCATGCCCACATAATTGGTAGTAAAAGAATTTGAATCCCACCACTGAAGAAAGGTCATAAAATGGGGGAAACTCGCTTAATTAACTGCCTCACTTAACAATATAAATTTTGGGCTGAATTGTAATTGTAAGTCGAAGATTACCCCATCGACCTCTTTGCATGAGTTAATTAAGTTTGAATCAGGGGTGGGTTTCTACCGGTTCTGTCTGGCTCTGTAGAACCGGTAGCTCTGAAGAGCAGCAGACATAGAACCGGTTCTATGTCTGCTGATGTTTTGGCCCACCAGCCCACCCGGGCTCTTACCTGACCTTTATTTCCTGATTTTTCAAACGCTGCTGCTCTGCATGGTACAACTGCAGTTGAAAAAGCAGGAAAAAAGTGCTTTTTCGAACACTGCTTCCTTGCGCGCAACTACTCAGCTGACCAGGCAGCAAGCTGACGACATTTCTCACGTGTGCGCAGTAAATCACCGAACCAGGAGTTACACCTGTTGGATCCCACCCATGGTTGGAATCTTTTTGAAAGATTTGAAACTGTTCTTCCCAAACTTCTTGCCCCATAAACTAACGTGCCATTTATGAGACCACAAAGTTGCTTTCTTTCCTTTGTTTAGACTTCTTTGTTTCTCAGCTTGCTCAAGTGTGCTGTGTGAACACCCTCCAAACTGAATAAATTGTGGCTCATTAGGTTTGTCATTAGCATATAAAATATTACTTCCAAAGTTCCCTTGTTCTGTATTGAGGGTGTATATTTTTTAAATCTATATCCCATTTTCTTTTGGGAAGCTAATGGTTGCTAGTGTGTTATTTTTGTGTGTTTTGCTTATAGCAATAATATTGATGTTTGCAGGATAAAGATGCCATTTCTATCACTTATCAAAGAGATATTTCTTTTGATTGCATTTCTCAGAAGGATATAATACCTTTGAGTCTCTCAAGTTAGACAGAGGGAGAATGCAGCATATTATTATGTGCTATATATGTGCTTTATAGTTCATTTAGTGACCGTTCAAAGTTACAGCAGTGCTGAAAAACGTGACTTATGACTGCTTTTCTAACTTACAACTGTTGCAGCATCCCCACAAACAACATTCAGAACATTTCGAAGCCCAGATTCTGCCCCATTTTGCCAAATCTCTGGCATTCCCAGAACTGTTTAATGCAATATGACTAGCTAGAAACTGGAGGATGCTCTTCACCAGTGGTGGGATTCAAATTTTTTTACTACCGGTTCTGTGGACATGGCTTGGTGGGTGTGGCAGGGGAAGGACATACTGCAAAATCCCCCTTCCCTCCCCATCCCACTAACCTGCTTTCCAGCTCCGTTCTCCTGTGCAGGGCAACCAAAGGAGACCAGGCCGATCAGCTGGGACTCAATGGGAGGCAGAGAAGAGATGGAGTTGGCAGGGCCAGTCAGAGGTGGGACTGGCCAGTTCTCTGAACTCCTCAAAATTTCCCCTCCCCATTCTCCAGAACTGGTCAGAACCAGTTGAATACCATTTCTGTTCTTCACCCTTAATTTCATGGACTTAGATGGGACACACACACCCATGTCATAGTCAAAAGTTAGGATTCACACGCTACATTAAGACTTGGTTTAATCTTCTGGTACATTTTCTAAAAAATGAATGTCTAATTAACTTTCTAATTAACTTTGAACAAACACAGTTGACTTTCACAACATAGTAAGCCAAGCACCATCAATATTATGACTTGTGCAAGGTGTGAATCACACCTTACTCTAGACATGATTTGCCAGGATATTCCTGAAAACAGTTTTCTCAGTTCAATTGTTCTTGTATGATTGGTCTTGAAAGCTCCTCTATGTGCTCAGTTACTGCTTATTCCAGTATTTGACTAGGTGGGTCAGAACGGGAGTTACAGGGAGACGGAAACTGCTTTTATTGAGACTGGCTGTAGTAACAGAGGGGTGGGGGCAGGATCGCTCGGTGGTTAAAGACACAGGTTCGAGACTGAGCACCGTGCAACAGAGTGAGCTTCCATCCTCACCTTAGCTCCTACCCACCTAGCAGTTTAAAAGCATGCAAAAGTGAGTAAATAGGTGCTATTTCTGTGAGAAGGTAACAGAATCCGGTGTGCCTCGGCATATAGTCATGCTGGCAACATGACCACAGAAGTGTTTTTGGATAATGCTGGCCCCCTCAGCTGAGAAATAGATGAGCGCCACCTTCTAAAATCAGAGATGACTGAACAAGAGAAACTTACCTTTTATAGGAACAGAATCAAACAGTCTGGTGATACTGTACCATTTTCTCCTCGTTTTTCCTCCCTCAAAATTATATATTTATTTTATTTATGCTGTATGTTAACTTTTCTCACTCTGAAAGTTTCAAATATATTTATCTAAAGCCAGGGTTTTTCCCCCTCCCAAACTCTACCACTTTAAAGAAGTGTGAATCATGGCTGGGGATTTCACAACTCTTAAAGGTTGGCAAATTTGGAGGGGGGACAATTCTGAAGCCTTTCCTTTATGATGATGATGATGATGATGTGATATAAAGGTGTCTGTCTGAATTGCATCTAATAGATGAGAATCTCTGCAGCTGAACTATAGGGTCGTTGGTACTCTCTGAGCTAGGTAACATTTTCAGTGCAAGTAAGTGTGGGGTTTGCTCCCTGATTATCAATATTGTAGAAATAGCAGTTGTTCCTTGGTGGAAATGTATTTCAGTGCTTTCTGAAACCCACATGTGGTTTAAATAGAAGAAAATCTCTGCAGCTCTGGGATGAACTGTGGAGTCCTTGATGCTCTCTCTGAGCTGGTGATTTGCAAGCATTTCATGACCCAACTAGGTAACATCATCAGCACTAAAAGGGAGTGGAATTTGCAGAGACGAAGAGGAGGAGAAGGACTATAGGGTCCATGATGTTCTCTGAGCTTGGTGTTTCACTTGCAGACATTTCGTGACCCAACATGGTATCATCATCTGTGCACTTCTGAATGTTATCAGGACATTCTTGACTTTAAAAAAAAAATTATTCCTTCTCTTTTACCTAGGAAACAGTTCCTGCATGCCTCCATCCAGGTCAACGTTCTCACTTTCTACACTTGCTAAATCCATCTGATCCCCATCTTTTCTTTGGGTAACGAGCAGCATCTCGAGATAATTCAGGGGTTCAGGAGCTCAAGCACCACTTAACTCCTACCTCTCAGTTCTGCCACCTGCTTAACCTCTGTCTGCCTCCTTGAACAAAATCTTGGACTTACAGATAAAGGTGTTTGTGTATCCGAATTCTCAGAATTCCTTCTTCGCCATCCCATAGAAAGCAACCACTGCTTCTCTATCACAATCCCATAAGGGCCTGGCGCCATCTAGTGGGGGGTCTTCGGAAAACCCCTTGAAGATTGAATTCATTCATCGCATCTCCCGGTTCAACCAACCTCAGCATCAGGCAAATTAAAGTAGCTTGTGATACAATAGAATAAATAAATACAGGTTTAAAAAAAACAGTGCTCATCCACGCTGCAGAATCCAATACTTCTTTCCATGCACGTTTTCTGTAAGGGATTCCAAGTGCATTCGTGCAAAATTAGTGTACGTCCTCTGGCACCCTGTGTGAGCAAGAGATATTTCAAGAAGCCAAAATCCAATTTTGCAGACTTCAGGTCTTTCCCCAAGGCAGAGTGGTGCCCAAATTCCCCATTTCAAAGCCCTGTCGTTCCTTGGTGTGTCTCCAAAGAAAACAGCAACATGGCCTTCTGGGTTGGTCGTTATCTTGAGGATGGTATTGAAAGAGAGCAGCAAAGCTATTTTAACACCAGGAGGGCTAAGGATGATTTGATAGTCTCATCCATAGGCTGGGGAAAGGCTTTCTTTAATGAGATCCAAGAAAGTCTCATCCTTACTCTCGTGTCGAAAAGACTCTGGACAGGAGCAAATCTCCCTCAAAGCTGCGAGCTTGAGTTCCGTTTCTCCCATCTCAAAGGAAGGCAAAATGTAATCGTGGCTCTTGATCAGCCAGCTGCTTCTTGACGTCCTCTGCGATAGAATTGTGCCAGAGCCTGGAAAGACAAAGGAGCATTTTTAGGCACCTGAAGAAAGGTACTACTGCCAGCTTACTATTTGCAGCAAAGCAAAGACCCTGCTTTAAAGCTGTTTTTATCCAATCAATCAGAATAAACCTGGAAGGAACCTTGGAGGTCTTCTAGTCCAATTCTCTGCTCAGGCAGGAGACCCTATACCATTTCAGACAAGAGTCTGTCCAGTCTTTTAAAAACCTCCAGTGATGGAGCACCCACAACTTCTGAAGGCAAGTTGTTCCACTGGTTAATTGTTCTCACTGTTGGGAAGTTTCTCCTTAATTCTAGGTTGCTTCTCTCCTTGATTAGTTTCCATCTATGGTTTCTTGTCTTGCATTCTAGTGCTTTGGAAAATAGGTTGACCCCCTTCTTCTTTGTGGCAGCCCCTCAAATAGTAGAACACTGCTATCATGTCCCTCCCAAGCAAGTCCTTTCCTCTAGATAGGTCAGCTGTTCTTCGTATATTTTAGTCTCCGGGCCTTTAATCCTCTTAGTTGCTCTTGTCTGCATTTTCCCCCAAATCTCAATATCTTGTGTGGTGACCAAAATTGGATGCAAGGTGTGGTGTTACGAAGGATTTATTCGTTTCCATTCGTTTCCAATTTACTTTTTGATTACGGGTGACTGGAAATCTCTTATGGAATTTTTGCATAAATGTGAATGAATGAATGTGATTTATGGTTTTAATGATAAGACAGGGTTATAGAAAGAAGAGTTATCTGATGCAGCTTCAGAAGGGGTGAGATATTTTTGCTCTTCTAACTACTATGAAGAATATTGGAAGCCTCTTTCTATTTTTTTCTTTCTTTTCTATTCTAGATTCTATATGTTCAACTTCTTTTTTCTTGCAAATGCTGCTTTTTCTTTCTTTTGTTTTCTTCCTTATCTTCCCTTATTTTAATGTGTGCTGATTATCCTTTTCTTGTTTAAAGGTTTTAATAAAAATTATACAAAAAAATTAAATGCCCCTTATTTACTTATATCAGAACATATTGCCGTTTTGAAGTAGAAGTTAGAAGCCACCACTGATCTGCAAGCTTCTATTGTCCCCTTAAAATCTTAAAAGAAACAAAGAAGATAAAAATGTTATTGACCTATTTTGCAGCTTCTCCATCACTCTAGGTCGTAATGCAACTTGTTTAACTTAGGGAGTTGAGTGAATCTTGTAAACATGGCTTATTATTCTCAACATAGAACCACAACTGACCCCAAAATTCTCTCTTGTAAGCAAGACATTTATTAAGTTAATTTTATCCCATTTTATGACCTTTCTTGCCACAGTAAAGTGAATCACTGCAATTGTTAGTAGCACTATTTTTAAGTGAATCTGGTTTCCCAATCGACTTTGCTTGTCAGCAGTGGTGGGATTCAATTTTTTTTACTACTGGTTCTGAGTGGGTGGCTTGCTGGGCATGGTGTGGTTTGGTGGGCATGGCAGGGGAAGGATTCTGCAACATCTCCATTCTCTCCCTATCCCACTAACCTGCTTTCCAGCTCCATTCTCCTGTGCAGAGCAACCAATGGAGACCCAGACAATCAGCTGGGACTCAATGGAAAACAGAGAAGAAATGGGGTTTGTGGGCCCATTTCTCTGAACTACTCGAAATTTCCACTACCAGTTCTCCAGAACCAGTCAGAACCTGCTGAATACCACCTCTGCTTGTCAGAAGGTCATAAAAGAGGATCATGTGGCCCTGGGAAGCTGCAACCGTTATAAAAATGAGCCAGTTGCCAAGCGTCTGAATTGTGATGATGTGATTATGGGCATGCTGCAAAAGCTGTAAATGTGAAAAATGGTCATAACTCACATTTTTTGCTGCTGTTGTAAGTTCAAATGGTCACTAAATGAATGATTGTGAGTCAGGGACTACTGTACCTGTATTTTACCAAATCTGAGAACCATATCGGTCACAGTACAATAACCCCAGATCCTTTCCGATTCTGCTGCCAGCATTTATTCTCGGTTTATCATTGCAGGTTTTGAAATGATCGTTGTAAGAATCTACTAAATGTGACTTATTATAATGATAGATGAACCCATTAGAATGAAATGGAATGGGATAGGATAGGATAGGATAGAATAGGATAGAATAGGAAAGAATAGAATAGAATAGAATAGAATAGGAATAGGAATAGGAATAGGAATAGGAATAGGAATAGGAATAGGAATAGGAATAGAATTCTTTATTGGCCAAGTGTGATTGGACACACAAGGAATTTGTCTTGCTTATTCAATAAATCATGGATAAAACAAACAATGGCTTGGCATTTATGATTCCTGTGGCACCTGCTATTCTCAGTTCCAATTAAATATGGGCAATCAGCAGCTGTTTTTGACTTATTAAATGCTACCAAGGTGGCCAGGAAGGTGGCCAAAAAAATCAAGATGGCGGGCATGCAATGTGATCAAAGATCCTCCTCTTTTCATGTAGGATGCACATAAGAACCAGACAGAGCTCTGTACTATTCTGGTCACCGTCATTACTTTTTGGACCCCATCCTGCAAACACTCTTGGATAAGACACCCTCCCTAAACATCACCATTCAAACCACCCTTGTTCAACTTCAGCCCTCCAGATGTTTGGGCTGAGAACATTCAGGTTTCTCAGCAATGGCTGTCCAGGCTGGAGTATTTTGAAGGGGCTGGAAGTCCACACACCTGGTGGGCATCCAAAAGAACTTTACTGAATTTCAACTAACAAAATTGGGATCCGCTTCTTATTCTTGGCCAGACTTCAACTGGGTAGCAGCACCATGCAACAGAAAGATTAAGAAGGTCTTCGAAGGTTGATAACTCAGCCTATGAATCCAATTTTGTTTAGAGGACTGAGAGGGGCTCTTACTACTCCTAGAAAGCTCACCGTATAGTCTGGATTCTAGGACATCGAGGAAGCTGCCTTGCTAAAATGGAAGCACCATAAGTTGTGATACAGTTGTTGTCCAGACTAGAGAGAGAAGAGAAGAACAGAGGGAAATTACTCTTTTTTAAATAGATTTTTTTATTTTTTTAATATAATAATTCCATTGAATTATTAATTGAATATATATTATTGAATATATATTATTGAATATAATAATTGAACAGTGTGTTGTCCAGGTACAAATATCTTTGTAAAATAGTAATCAAAATTTACAGTCATTTACAGTGATACATCAGTATTAATTCTACAGTGTTAAAATAATAATATTCAACATACTAATCATAATATTTGCTTCTCTCTCCTAACAGATCTTCTTTATTTCACTAATCTTTTGTTTCTCTGTTTCTAAGTTCCATTTTTGTTATTTAACCATTGATAAAATAAATCCCATGTCATATAACATTCAGTTTGCTCTTTCTCCTTAATTGCAAGGGTTAATCTATACATTTCTGCACTCTAATATTTTCCTGATCACATTCTCATCTGGGGATTTCCAGAAGAGAAATTAATGATAGTATCAAATTCCCCTTCCGAGTAAAATCAAAACAGCTTCAAGGTCTTAATGTACTCACTCCAGAAACTTCATCCTTATCATCCCAGGGAGAACCATGGCGAGTTGTTTGGCAGTTTCATCACCAAGCTTATTCCAAGACAAGCTAAAAAAAAAACCAAATTCAGATGTGAGAAAGATTCTTGTTCAAGAGGGCAACAGGGTAAGAAGTTCCAGGCATCCCTCTGCTGTAATAGCAATAATAGCAACCAGAAGCATCTCTGCTTGCCTTTGATTACTGTTTCTGGTTTCTTTGAAGTAACAAGCAAGAATGTGAAATTCTGACCAGAATCAATTGAAAGTGGCCAGAGATAGAAATTGCTCAGAAAGTTGAATTATAATAGCTTGAAAATTGTGGGAGATGTACCCCTTGAATATTCAATACAAGATCATGCTAAGAATATGATGGGATGAATATGAACGGTTTTATATTGTTAATGGACATGCTCACGAGATGCTTGGTGATTCAAATTATGCTAGCAATGAAGAACCCATTCCAAACTCAATATATTTGAACTGTGTTAACATTAATTGCATTAATAGAAAGACAGAATCAAGATCACATGATGTATTAGTGCCACTTTATAAAGCCTTGGTAAGACCACACCTGGAACATTGCATCTAGTTTTGGTCACCACAATGTAAAAAAAGACATTGAGAGCTGGAAAGAGTGCAGAGAAGAGCAACCAAGAGGATTAGGGGTCTGGAGGCTAAAGCGTAAAATGTACAGTGAACGTATGAAGAAAGGTTGCTGGAATTGGGTATATCTAGCTTAGTGAAAAGAAAGATTAGGGGAGACATGGTAGTTGTGTTCCAATATTTGTGGGGCTGCCACAAAGAAAAGGGAGTCAACCTATTTTCCAAAGCACCAAATGACAAGACAAGAAACAATGGATGGAAATTAATCAAGGAAAAAACCAATCTAGAACTAAAGAGTAATTTCCTTAAATTAATTTTAATTTAATTTAAGTAATTAACCAATTAATCAGTTGTGGGTGCTCCATCACTGGAGGCTTTTAAAAAGAGATTGGACAACCATTTGTCTGAAATGGTATCCCCTGCTTAAGTAGGGGGATTGGACTAGAAGATCTCCAAGGTCCCTTCCAGCTCTGTTATTCTGTATATAAATTGATTTCTCCATTTTCTAAGGGCTTCTCACTTTGTACCTGTGGGACACTTAATCCTTTACTTATGCACAAATAAAGATATAATAACTTACCTTTCTGGTTTGGGTGCTATTTTGACCAGTAGCACACTGGGCTAAGTACCTTATCCTGATTTACGACTAACAAGCTGATTCAATCCTTCAGGACTGGCTCTGTCCAGATTCCATCATGAAACCAGAGGTCGCCAAACTTGGCAACTTTAAGACTTGTAGACTTCAACTCCCAGAATTCCTCAGCTGTCTTGTGGAGTGCATCTATTCTGTAGCAGGGCTTGTCCTCTGGAAGATATCTGCCCCACAAGATCTGAATAATCCCCTATCCTGCTGGTGTTTTGAAAGGGCCTGAAAAACCTGACTCTTCACCCAGATGGATTTTTGGGGGGTTTCTATCCACCTTATTTTGCCATCTGTATCCTTTTTTTGTTTCTTGTTATTTTTGATATCTAATTTTTCATGTTTGAAATAATTTGTTAAACTACTCAGAGTCACGAAGAATTTGGCAGCATATATATATTTAATAATAATAATAACAATTGGTGCTAACAAGATCACTATTGATCAGCTGCAGAAGTCCACCTTACTGGGATCTGCTCGCATAATCCGCCAATATATCTATCACGCAGTCCTAAACGCTTGGGAAGTGTTCAACTAGTGATTTGTGATACGAAACCCAGCATGGTTATCTCGTTTGCTGTGTATACTGTCATTTTTGTGTATTATAATAATAATAATAACAACAAAACAATAACAACAATGCAATCTCACAAAATCTCTTCAAGGAAAGGACAGCAGCTAAGTCCGACAATTAGAGTTTTGGAAGCACAATCGCTGATGTCACAGGCCTTTAGTCTAAAATTTAAAAAAGGGAGAAAAGGATCAGTATCTGTATCTGTATTTTGTGGCTATGATTTGCACAGTGCATATTTCATTTGCTTAGTGAACTGATTCTTTTCCTGGACCTGATATATTGAACCATGAGCTATATTCCTAACCACCATATTAAAACACACAGAGGAAAAAAACCAGTTTTAACCAAAGCTCAACACACTGTTTGAGTGTCAAAGTGCCTTTCTTCGAGGGTCTTGTAGAAAGGCTGTCAAAGTGCCTTTCTTCGAGGGTTCGAATTTTCCCGCTGGGAGAGCTCCGG